>JAXCGZ010024246.1:5000-10601 GCA_037179515.1 Halocaridina rubra | reverse complement strand
ATAGCAAGTAGGCAATCTCTTATAAATTGAGGTAAATCATTAACATATATTAGGAAAAGCAGAGGACCCAAAATTGAACCCTGAGGAACGCCAAAACTGATATCTAAAGAAGAAGAGAGAGTCGAGCCCATTCGAACTGATTGAATTCGATCTTTCAGATAATTTTCGAACCAAAATGAGTCAACATAAACTTTGGAAAGTTTTCTCATTAGAATTTGATGGTGTACACTGTCAAATGCTTTAGACAAATCTAACAATAATAAAAGTGATATTTTCTTATTTTCAATATTACTATAAATTTTATCAGTAATTTTAAGTAGGGCCGTCTCGGTCGAAAGTTTAGGCCGAAAACCGTGTTGTTCCTCACATAATAGACAATTTGATTCAAGGAAATTTATTAACTGGGTGGCAACTACCTTCTCAAGTATTTTAGACAGAATGCTGAGAAGAGAGATTGGCCTATAATTTTCAACATTATTAGTATCTCCACTCTTAAAAACGGGGATGATATAGGGATGCTTCCAGAGGTTAGGATAAATGCCTGTAACAATGGATGTATTAACAATGACTAAAATGAAAAATACTGTAACTGGCAATGAGTCAATTAGGAAGCGAAGTTGTATCCCATCGGAACCACAAGAGTTTGTTGGTTTGAGGTTCTTTATGATAAGAATAAGTGTGACTAAATCGATTGGGTGCGGTCTAAAATTATTGATAATATTTCTTTCAGCTGGAGAATGGCAATTATGTGGTTGATTAATAATCAAGTCATTATTATCTTGGGACTTTTCATATGTGGACTTACCTATTTTAGCAAAATACTTATTAAAATCATTCACTCGCTTTTCCACATTATCACTGAGAAGGTCAGAATTTTCTAAGATTTCCTTATTTGCAGGAATTATTCTTTTTATAACATTCCAAGTTCCTTTGATATTTCCCCTATACTTGGAAAATTCTTCCCTGAAATGATTTTTCTTCTTTTCGGACAACATTGTTTTAGTAAGGTTTCTTTCTCTTCTATAGGCTCTTTCCATCTCGGAGTTTTGTCTATCAGATTTAAATTGCCTTAGGAGGTCATCTCTCCTTTTCATTTGCTCTTTTAACTGAGAGTCAATCCACGGGGCAGGAGGGCGTGTCATGACTTTGGTTGTAAGAGGGGCACATTCATTTAAACATCTCGTAAAAACATCAGTAAAAGTAGAAACTTGATAATTTACACAATCTGTAGTTAGTATTGAATTTAAAATGTTGTATTCATTAAGAAGAGTGTCACAGAAACAATTTTGAGAATAATTCTCAAGAGAGCGGAAAGTTTTAACAATTGGCGGTCTCTTTTCCTTCCTGACATTAACTGTAGCTATTAGAAGCTCGTGGTCTCCTACAGGACAAGGTAAGACATCGTGGTGAACTATAAAACTAGGTGTATTGGTAATTATAAGATCAATTAGGCTGGAGGAATTAGCGGTGATACGGGTTGCTTTATTCACAAGCTGATTTAAGTGGAGGGATTGAATTAATTTCCCCATTTTATTATTAGGAAGAAAAAGATTATCATTGAAGTCGCCTATAATAATGAGAGGTTTGCTCCTCAAACAGACAGACCGAAATACCTCGGAGATGTAATCAAAGGTGTCGTTGAGTGCATGAGGGTGTCTATATACACATCCCAGGATGAAGGAAGGGAATTTCCCACTCTGAACAGTCAACCAAATGTCTTCGAGATGAGGAGGTCGCTCGACTTCAGGGGTCTTTAATAGGGAGACCGTTAGATGATTTCTTACATACACCCCCACACCCCCACCCCTACCGCCATCAAATCGATAAAAAGAATACTCAGGTATAGCAACAAAACCAGACTGCATATTAGATAGGAGCCAAGTTTCACAAACACACATTATATCCACGTTATTTTCTCTGATCATTAGTTCAATATTGTCGAAATTACCCAAAAGTGATTGTGCATTGATGTGTTGTATATTTATGAAATGTTTCAATAAGCCTGTATTACAATGTGATTGCTATATATTTAAGGGACATAATCTTGTTTTATGGCCATGTTCACGGCAGTGACCACATTTAAGTCTATAGTTAAACCTACAGTGGGAAAGATCATGGTTTATTTCCCCACAGTTTGAACAGGGCTGTCGACGACTGTAGAGCTGCTGCAATTTCTCCCTCGCCCGGGGACGCTGGGGGTAGCGCCGTGGTTGGTCGAGATCGTAAAGACTGCGATTCATCCTCGAGTCTCGTCTCCATCCTCGAATACCAGGTGGGATTTGACGATTCTGATGACGAAAATCCCGGGTATGACGTCCATCCGAATGCTGTTGAGGATCCCTTCTAGAATGCTGATCGTTGCTACTTTCTTGAGTGACGTTTCTGAATTCATTGTTATGCAGTCGTGTCATATTATTTCTTATTGAGGGGAGCTGGCGATGCCGGTCGTAGTTTCTGTTCCTGTATGTGTTATTTTGACTGTCGTTATTGGCCGTGACCGGTCGTTGTTGCCGCTGCAATACAGAAGCATATGTAGCAGGTATGGTTTGGTATATGATTTCTTCCCAGTTGTTGCTTAGTTTGAAGAATGGGCATTGCTTAGCAATTATGTTCAATAACCTGATGACGCCAAATCTGTTGAGAGCATCCCCCTTATCATTTACATCATAACACATCCGATCAACGTCGCCGGTACCAAGCCTGAACTGCAGATTAGTCTTGACAACTGAAACCCCATTGGTCTCACTCCAAGTTGCTAGTTGATTATTGAAATAGCTGATCTTTTCATCGAACTCTTCGACTCTAAGGACAGGTGCTACTTCACATATGTGTATGCTCATCTCCTCGTTCACCTCCTTGAGATCGGTTATGAGAGAACCCAATCTATCAAGGATATCCACAGGCTGAGACCCATTAAGGATGTCTTGAATACCGCAGTATAAGATGCAATATTTAGGAGCCCATCGAAGTTTCTCTGAGACCCAACAATTTATGAGATCTATATTAGCTCCTCTTATAGTTTGAACGGAGCATTGTTGGTTCAAGTCTGACATACGAACAGGGGAGAGGCTTGTGTCACCCAGAAGCAGGCTTCCCTCAGGTAGGGGCCGGGTAGGGGTTACACCCTGCGGTTCCGGTGTCGTCTGCTGTGAGTTGTATGTTCCCTGAAGTAACCCGACTTGTTCTTCCAGTGAAGAGATACGATCATTTAACTTGTTGATTGTGATATTTGCAGCTTTCATAAGTTCACTGAGTTTATCGATAACAAGATCTCTGACATTTATTCTCTCTCTCATTTCTTCAATGAGAGAGAGAGAGAGAGAAGAGAGAGAGAGAGAGAGAGAGAGAGAGAGAGAGAGAGAGTCTCTCTCTCTCTCTCTCTTTCTCTCTCTCTCTTTCTTCTTCTTCTTCTTCTTCTTCTTCTTGAGAGAGAGAGAGAGAGAGAGAGAGAGAGAGAGAGAGAGAGAGAGAGAGAGAGAGACTCTCTCTCTCTCTCTCTCTCTCTCTCTCTCTCGAAGAAGAAGAAGAAGAAGAAGAAGAAATTATATATATATATATATATATATATATATATATATATATATATATATATATATATATATATATATATATATATATATATATATATATATATATATATGGAATATTTGTGAAAGTATAACCCTGATTTATATATTTGGAGCAGGGAAACTGAACGCCCAGGACTGGGTTGTCAGAAATGAGACCACGCATGCGCGCGCTGTCTTTTCGTACTGCGCTGCCAGACGTATAAGCGAATTTTTAAATTTTTAACGGTTCCAGACCCGGAGAACTGCGTACGCTGGGTAGGATCGATCCTCTGGACTGTACGCGGGCGTACACCTTCTCCTACACCCGCGTACTATCAAGAAGATCGATATTACCCGTCATACGCAGTCTTCTACGACTGATTTGGTCTTCCGAATCACGGAGATTATTGGGTGCAGCAGCCAATTATCGTAGGCCCTCCACGACGGTTCAGGACCCCCTCGATTTTTTTAAACTACGTAGGACCGTTAGGATTCCGTCATACACGGACGAAAAATTACACCCGATTATCGTAATGACGTCATTGCTGCCGGGAGGATTCCGTCTTTAGACGGTTTTAAGAGTCGGGTCGGGAATTTTGGCTATGTGTGACGCCAGCATTAGCTGCATGGTCGTGACGACTGGGAACGCATGTAGGATATTTGATAATCTGCTCCAGACCGTGAATGCTAGAAAAAGCAAGGTCCTCACTTCCCCCCACATCAGTGTAGTGGATTGAAGCCACTCACTGTAATGTACATTTGAAATCTCCAACGTAGAGAATTTTAGCATGTGGGTGAAAAAACAACAAAGACTCATGGCAAGAGAAAAGATATTCAAAGGACACAAAGTCAGTGAACTTAGGAGAACAGTAGCAGAAGCAATTGCAGTTGTGCAGAGATAGATTTTCAGCCAGAGAATATAGAAATTAGGAAATTCATGGCCCAAGAGTCTTGCAATAGGTGTGTTGGTTTTACATTACTCACAGACACCGCTTTTAGAACAGAAACGAGGATACAGGTTATAGTGAGATATTGAAAGAGGCTAGGAAGTTCACGGCTAGACAGCTGCGTTTCAGAGAGAAAGAGGAGCTTAGGGTGGGATGTACCTAGGTGCTGTTCACAAATGAAAGATTGGAGTACAGTCCTCGGGAATTGCAAGGTTAAGGGCAGAACCAGTGATGACATCATGCCTGGCTACTCTCACGCAAATAGTGGAGTCAACAAGATCCCAAGGTACTGGGGGTCATGTGTTGTGAATATTCCATAATAATAATAATAATGATGACAGAAAAGAAAGCAAAGAGTGACAGAGATGGAAAGTGTTGTGACTTGTCAAATGTAATAGGATGTCTATATAGCACGGGCTATGAATTAAATTCAAAAACGAATCTACGAGTGAAGTTGGGAAGAAGCTGTAATATGAACAAAAAGGCATCCAGAAAGAATGCGTTCATTCCCAGCAAAGCAGTTAGCTTTGATGTTTGCTTCATACCACATGTTTAATATTAACGTAAAATAAAATACAATTCGCCTGATTGTAGCACTCAATAAGCGCTTGTATAGTTGTTAATGCTAAATTATCTTCTAAATAACTTAAAATGCACAAACTTTGGCGTTAAATTATATGAGAAACATTGTTCGAGAAATACTATGTCCAACTTCTGGTATCTATGTAAAGTTCTGTCCCAGCTTTGAATGTTCCTTCGTATGTGAGAGCACCATCATATAAGGTTCTCCATTATGGGAAATCTAATGCTGATAATAAGATGGAAAATGTAGGGAAGAATAATTTACCGGTTCATCTTTCACTACTCTTTATTCAGTGTATAAACATATTAATAAAGATAATGACGATTATGATAAAAGTTATAACTCTACTAAAGGAAACTCAAACTCATACTAAAGTGGTTGTATGTACTAATTAATTGCACACTATCATGCTTTCGATTTCCACTGAAAGCATTTTCAAAATACCGAGTATGTACTCTCTTGCAGTAGAACTATGCAAGAGGAGATTATATAATCTAGATCTTGAAATTGCTTTCAGTGGAAA
>JAXCGZ010024245.1:0-10653 GCA_037179515.1 Halocaridina rubra | reverse complement strand
AGGAATTAGATGTTAGTTCACTGCTCTCTTCTGAGAGAGACGAGATTGCTGCTTGGAATGTTCAGATTAAGGAAAACATTGAACAGTTCAGAAAAGAGTTCCAGGAGCTGAATATGGAAAATGATGCCATGAAAACGTCCTTTGCTGATGCACTAAAGGGGAATGTGGCAGTAAAAGAGGCTGTAAAGGTGGTGGCACTGGAAAACATACAAACAGTTGACTATAAAGAGACAGTAATCGAAAAAATGAAAGACGTTGTGATGGAAAGGGCAAACCCACTCATCAGACAGGCACTTGATAAGGAGAAGACAGTGGTAATCTCAGGCATAAGTGAATCCCAGGAGCCAACATGGCAGGGGAGACTTGAAGAAAATAAAGCTAACGTTGTAGACCTGATAAGAAAGCTTGGAGTAGTATGTGGTCCTGAGGATATTGTAAACATACACCAACTAGGTAAATATTCGAGGGAAGGAAAGCCGAGACCAACAAAAGTAACCTTTGAGAGAGGGGAGACATGTAGGGAAATATTGTTGAGAAAAAAAAGTCTAAAAGACCTTCAAGAATGCAAAGAAGTGTTCATTAGACGATACAGAACACAGGAAGAGATGGGAAAGATCAAAAACTTGTTGCAAGAGGCAAGAAGGTTAAATGATGAAAGAAATGAAGAAGAGAAGAAAAATTTTTGTTACAGAATACTTCCAGACAAAGGGGAGATAAAGAAGATAATGACAGAAGATCAGGGGATGGGGCCTCATTAAGATTGTTATACACAAATGCTGATGGATTAGCTGGTAAGGCAGTAGAATTAAAAGATAGGATTCACAACAGTAAGGCAGATATAGTAGCAATTACAGAGACTAAGTTGAGTGAGGACATAAACAGTGTCACAGTTTTTCCTAAGGGCTTCAGAATACTAAGGGTCGAAAGATCTGAGAGGACTGGTGGAGGGATAGCACTGCTCATAAGTGAGAGGATTCAAGTTGAAGAAATAAACTTGGCTATAGAATGTGAGTTCAGGGAATTTCTTGTTGCTCGCATAAATACTGGGTCAGAGAGCATTATAATAACTGTTGTATACAACCCACCAAGGAACCAAAATAGGCTTGAAATTTATGAGGAAAGTCATATAGGTACGATTGAAGTCATAAACTCAGTTGTTAACATGGCGCGGGAGAAAAAATGTAGGATTTTGATTATGGGAGACTTTAATCATAAAGAGATAGATTGGATAAATCTTGACCCACACAGTGGTGAGGACTCATTTGGGGCAAGATTCCTAGATTGCGTACAAGGGAATTTCCTACACCAACATGTAATGGAACCAACAAGAGCCAGGGGTGGGGATGAGCCATCACTACTTGATCTGGTGTTCACAGATAATGTGTTGGATATTGAAAATATTGAGTATGAACCACCAATTGGAAAGAGTGACCACTGTGTGTTGTTGATGGAGTATATCATTGAAAACATTCTTCCTGAGAGTAGAGGCACTGAGCACATGAGGAGGAACTATCCGAAAGGAGATTACATCAAAATGAATGAGCTTTTTGCAGTTATTGACTGGAGAACCTTATTTTACAACAAATCTGTACAAGAAATGTATGACATCTTTTGTGAGAAATATGGGAAGATAGTAGATTGCTGCATACCTGTCACCAAAGTAGGTGTAATTCATGCCAGAGAGAAATGGTTCGATAATGGGTGTAAAAGAGCTAAGGAGTGGAGAGACAAATGCTGGAAAAGGTATAGGAGGAGAAAAAACATAAATGCCTGGCAAACCTACAAAAGAGCAAGAAATGACTACCTAAGTAAAAGGAGAGAGGCAGAGAGAGATTATGAGAGGGACATCACCAGGAAGGCTAAAGAAAATCCCAAGCTTTTCCACAGCTTTATCAGAGGAAAACTGAAGGTAAAAGAACAGGTTTTAAGGCTAAAGAGAGCGGATGGAAGCATCACTGAGACGGACGAAGAGATCTGCAAAGAATTGAACAAGGAGTTTCAGTCAGTATTTACAGTAGAAAATACCCCACCCCCTCAGATTGCAGTGATAGAAGCTCAAGGGCCGGTATTAGAGAACATCAACCTTACAGCCACAGAGGTATGCAAAGCGCTGATGGATTTAGATGTTCATAAAGCTACAGGTCCTGATGACATATCCCCTCATGTGCTTAAAAAATGCGCAAACACAATATCAGTGGCACTAAGTATCATATTTAAGGAGTCACTGGAGTCGGGGGAGATTCCAAGATGCTGGAAACAAGCAAATGTGATACCTATCTTCAAAAAGGGAAGGAGGGATACGGCTCTGAACTATAGACCAGTTTCCTTGACCAGCATAGTTTGCAAACTTATGGAGAAACTACTAAGGAAACATATCTCTCTTCACTTGGAATCCTTCAACTTTTGTCAGTGAGGCAACATGGCTTCAGAGAAGGAAGATCAACAGTAACAAACTTATTAGAATTTTATGATGAGGTAAGCCAAATCTTACAGGAAAGAGAGGGCTGGGCAGATTGCATATTCCTAGACTTCCAGAAAGCGTTTGACACTGTTCCACATGGGAGACTTATTAGGAAGCTGCAATCAATGGCTAGAATAGGTGGAAATGTCTTGGAATGGATAAAAACTTACTTAGAAGGAAGGGAACAGAGGGTTAGAGTAAGACACTCAGTGTCTGAATGGAGAAGAGTTAGTAGTGGAGTTCCACAGGGTTCAGTTTTAGGGCCACTTTTGTTCCTTGTATATGTAAATGACCTACCAGAGTCTGTAAATTCATTCATGAATATGTTTGCAGATGATGCAAAGATTGTGAAGAAAGTAAAAAACGAGAACAATGGTAGAGAACTTCAGGAGGATCTAAATAATCTGCATGAGTGGTCAGAAAAGTGGCTAATGAAATTCAATACCTCAAAATGTAAGGTAATGAGAATGGGTACAAGTGCAAGAAGGCCCAAGCTTGACTACTCAGTGGCTGGAGTACAACTTCAAGAGACAGAAAATGAGAGAGATCTAGGAGTAAACATACTGGCAGATTTGTCTCCAGAAATACATATAAATGGCGTAGTAAGGGCAGCATATGCATTCTTATCAAATGTAAGGGTAGCCTTCAGGCACATGGACAAGGAAATGTTCAGAAATATTTATGTAACCTATGTGAGGCCAAAACTCGAATATGCAGCCCCCTTTTGGAATCCGCACTTGAAAAAGCACATAGCTAAGCTTGAAAAAGTTCAAAGACATGCCACGAAACTGGTGCCAGAAATACGCAATCTCGGTTATGATGAGAGGCTGAGGGAATTAGACTTGCCATCACTCGAAGCTAGAAGAGTAAGGGGGGATATGGTGACAGTCTTTAAATTCCTTCATGGTTATGATAGAGTGGATAGGGATCGATATTTCGATATGGCTGGCTCTAGAACTAGAGGTCATAGTTTGAAGCTTCGTAAGAAAACTTGTTTGCAGGATGTAAGGAAATACTTTTTCAGTGTAAGAGTAGTTGATAATTGGAATTCGCTAAGCGAGGAGGTAGTTAATGCTATCTCAATCCATAGTTTTAGGGACAGGTATGATAAGTATCACTAAGTCTAAAAATGGAACCGATCAGGAGACGGGAAGATACGAGCTTTGGGCTCTTTCCCGTAAACACAATTAGGTAATCACAATTAGGTAATCACACACACACACGCACACGCACACACACACACACACACACGTGCCAGAAATACGCAATCTCAGTTATGATGAGAGGCTGAGGGAATTAGACTTACCATCACTCGAAGCTAGAAGAGTGAGGGGGGATATGGTGACAGTCTTTAAATTCCTTCATGGTTATGATAGAGTGGATAGGGATCAATATTTTGATATGGCTGGCTCTAGAACTAGAGGGCATAGTTTGAAGCTTCGTAAGAAAACTTCTTCGCAGGATGTAAGGAAATACTTTTTCAGTGTAAGAGTAGTTGATAATTGGAATTGGCTAAGCGAGGAGGTAGTTAATGCTATCTCAATCCATAGTTTTAAGGACAGGTATGATAAGTATGACTAAGTATAAAATGGAACCGATGAGGAGACGGGAAGATACGAGGTTTGGGCTCTTTCCCGTAAACACAATTAGGTAATCGCAATTAGGTCATCACACACACACACACATAGAGGAGACGGGAAGATACGAGCTTTGGGCTCTTTCCCGTAAACACAATTAGGTAATCACACACACAGGAGACGGAAATATACGGGCTTTGGGCTCTTTCCCGTAAACACAATTAGGTAATCACACACACTCTCTCTCTCTCTCTCTCTCTCTCTCTCTCTCTCTCTCTCTCTCTCTCTCTCTCTCTCTCTCTCTCTCTCTCTCTCTCTCTCTCTCTCTCACTTATGAACGAGTTAGGTTCCAGAAGTCCGCTCACAAGTATAATTGTTTGCAAGTCGTGTTAAGGTAAAAAATACACTGTGCAGTACTTAGGCTAACGACACTAAGTACTACAGAAAACATAAATTATGCAGTATTAATGAATTTTAATATATTCATAAGTTAATATTTCATTTCTATGTGCACTACTGTATATATGTTTTTGAAACAAAATGGAGGACTGCAATTATTACACAAGGTTCCAGGACTTTTTTTATTTCAGATATCCCTATTGAAGAGAGTGATTGAGAGATCCTTCTCCCAGAGAGCTAATCAGTCTCCTTTACAGAAATGTCTTCAACAAGGAAGCACCTTTTGCCTTGGAATATGAGCTGAAGACACTTTTCTAGAAAAGTGTCTTCAGCAAAGATTGTTTTGTTCTTTGTGTGCCACATTGATGCATCTCCGACAGAGATTTATTTACTACCATTTAATTTTTATCAAACCTTGGAAAAGTACTAAGGCATAGAAAGCACAGAACAGTTTTTGCTCATGACACTTTTCTGGAAAGAGATGTTTGGACCTCTCTGGAAGTGGAACTTCCTGGTCTTCGTCTTTTTTCATTTGATTTGTTTTCATCAAGGAATATTTTATAACCTGACAATGAAGATTAACATTCGAAAGCTCGTATTTCAGAGGAAAAGGTACTTCATTGATGAAGACATCACTGCAGAAGAGAGGTATTAACTCTTTGGGAGAAAAATCTCCTATCACTCTCTTCAATGGGGATATCTGGAACAAAGGGCCTTAGAACCTTGTGTAATAATTACAGTCTTCTCTGATGCCTCTTAACTACCACATAAAGCATAGAGTATACAGTATTAATTAATTTTAATGCAGTAATAACAGTGTAATAACACAGTACAGTACAGTAATACATACATAAATACATGGGTAAATAATGGGTAGGGTTTTGTTCGTATCTGTGAATATTTATAACAACGTTGTTCGTAATTAGGGGAGTGTATATATATATATATATATATATATATATATATATATATATATATATATATATATATATATATATATATATATATATATATATATATATATATATATATATATATATATATATATATATATATATATATATATATATAAGAGAGAGAGAGTGTGATATATTTGATGCCCTATCCAGGAGAGGCATTGACATCCAAGATTGTTCATGGATGGGATACCTAATGCTCTTTCCAGCAGAGATCTCCACATCATGCTTAATAAATCACATGTAAGAGATGGAAAGAGTTGGAACACACTTATATTCAACACATCCCTAGAGTTGTCAGTGAGGGAAATTAAGTCTTGATAATCATGCCAGGTTTAACTGGGAGATCCAGAGGCATGCTTCTGGAGGTTTGCTTTGGCAGTAGCAAACCTCCAGAACTGTGAACGAACGTTTACGTTTATGGAGAACTGGAAGAATGTTTGTATTTGGTACCATGTATTTCTTACCTGGAACATTTTGCCTCAGAATTTTTTTTAAGTATTCATGAAATATTTACACGTGTTCATATTTAAATGTAGTAACTGATGTATAAAGTAATTTGCTTAGTGGAAGATGCCTGCATTAATTTTCTTTTAAATTTAAGTAACTTATCCGTAATTGGTGTGGGTTTTAGATTTCTAAAATGACAAACAATCTGTATTTATCTGAAGTTGCTATTAACTTCGTTTATTACTTAATGGTTAATAGCTGTGTTTGAGTCTGTAGTCAGTCGGTGTGCAGCAGGCTGGATAATTGAAGTATTGGATTATCACAGAATATCCAAAAGTTTGTTTATGCATGAGCTAAAACATGCAAGTCTTCACACATTCTGTAAATGTTAAAGGTGACAAGGGGATGGTTAGATAAGAGTAGGTAAGTGAGAGTTAAGATAAGTGTGGCAAGCAGGCTAAGTACAGTAGTGGGGCTAAGAGGGTGGGGGGAGGAAGCATGTGCATAGGAATGGTCATGCATCCCATCACTGGCTTATTATAGCTATGTCTCATATCATAGGCATCTGCGTGTTTGCTTCCTTTATCAAGTCATGGGTGGGAATAAGTGTAGTGGGAGGAGAAAGGATTATTGCCATAGAAAGAAACCCTTTCAAAGAAGTATTTATTTTTTTAAATGATATGCCATGTCATGCAGAGCTTAGTGGTCACATATGCAGGAGAATACCCTGCGTATCCTTGATTACTTTGCCAACAATTTTCCGGCCAGCAAAATATATAAAGAGGGAGGAATTGCCAATCCATTGCTCCCCTATCCCTTTTTGTTAGATATTACAATGTACATGGAATTCGTGTGTGGAATTATTCTTGACCATCACTATGGATATAGGTGCACGTGCACATGCATCCACGCACGCCTTACACACAAAAAAGCACATACTTCCCTCTCCGCAGTGATGGTCGATAATAAATTCCATAGCCATCCTCCCTATGTGTGTCAAAAGAGCCAACTAAAAGGGACAGGGGAATAGGGACTGGCCAGAAAAAAAAAATAATATATATATATATATATATATATATATATATATATATATATATATATATATATATATATATATATATATATATATATATATATATATATATATATATATATATATATATATATATATATATATATATATATATATATATATATATATATATATACTGTATTTTTTTTCCCCAGTCCCTACTGCCTTTGCCCATTTAATTGGCTCTTTTGACATACATAGGGAGTATGGCTGTGGAATTTATTCTCGACCATCACTGCGGAGGGGAAGTGTGTGCGAACTCATGTGCGCACAAAAACACACACACACACACACACACACACAGGAAAGAGAGGGCTGGGCAGATTGCATATTCCTAGACTTCCAGAAAGCGTTTGACACTGTTCCACATGGGAGACTTATTAGGAAGCTGCAATCAATGGCTAGAATAGGTGGAAATGTCTTGGAATGGATAAAAACTTACTTAGAAGGAAGGGAACAGAGGGTTAGAGTAAGACACTCAGTGTCTGAATGGAGAAGAGTTAGTAGTGGAGTTCCACAGGGTTCAGTTTTAGGGCCACTTTTGTTCCTTGTATATGTAAATGACCTACCAGAGTCTGTAAATTCATTCATGAATATGTTTGCAGATGATGCAAAGATTGTGAAGAAAGTAAAAAACGAGAACAATGGTAGAGAACTTCAGGAGGATCTAAATAATCTGCATGAGTGGTCAGAAAAGTGGCTAATGAAATTCAATACCTCAAAATGTAAGGTAATGAGAATGGGTACAAGTGCAAGAAGGCCCAAGCTTGACTACTCGGTGGCTGGAGTACAACTTCAGGAGACAGAAAATGAGAGAGATCTAGGAGTAAACATATTGGCAGATTTGTCTCCAGAAATACATATAAATGGCGTAGTAAGGGCAGCATATGCATTCTTATCAAATGTAAGGGTAGCCTTCAGGCACATGGACAAGGAAATGTTCAGAAATATTTATGTAACCTATGTGAGGCCAAAACTCGAATATGCAGCCCCCTTTTGGAATCCGCACTTGAAAAAGCACATAGCTAAGCTTGAAAAAGTTCAAAGACATGCCACGAAACTGGTGCCAGAAATACGCAATCTCGGTTATGATGAGAGGCTGAGGGAATTAGACTTGCCATCACTCGAAGCTAGAAGAGTAAGGGGGGATATGGTGACAGTCTTTAAATTCCTTCATGGTTATGATAGAGTGGATAGGGATCGATATTTCGATATGGCTGGCTCTAGAACTAGAGGTCATAGTTTGAAGCTTCGGAAGAAAACTTGTTTGCAGGATGTAAGGAAATACTTTTTCAGTGTAAGAGTAGTTGATAATTGGAATTCGCTAAGCGAGGAGGTAGTTAATGCTACCTCAATCCATAGTTTTAAGGACAGGTATGATAAGTATCACTAAGTCTAAAAATGGAACCGATCAGGAGACGGGAAGATACGAGCTTTGGGCTCTTTCCCGTAAACACAATTAGGTAATCACAATTAGGTAATCACACACACACATATATATATATATATATATATATATATATATATATATATATATATATATATATATATATATATATATATATATATATATATATATATATATATATATATATATATATATATATATATATATATATATAATATACTTGATAATCATGCCAGGTTTAACTGGGAAATCCAGAGGCATGCTTCTGGAGGTTTGCTTTGGCAGTAGCATGATTTCCTGCACTGTGTATGGAATGCATATATATATATGATTTCCTGCACTGTGTATAGAATGCAGATATAGAGAAGAGAGAGAGAGAATATATATATATATATATATATATATATATATATATATATATATAATATATATATATATATATATATATATATATTTATATTTTTTTTTTATTTATTTATTTATATATTTTTTTTTCCCCATCTGTTTTAGTTGTCTATTTTGATGCACATAGGGAGTATGGCAGTGGAATTTTTCTTGATCATTACTTCGGAGGGGAAGTGTGTGTGTGTGCGCATGCACTTATTGGAATATATATATATATATATATATATATATATATATATATATATATATATATATATATATATATATATATATGAGTGCACACGCACATACATACATACATACATTCATACATTCATATATTACCCCCTGAACAGGACTCGAACTTGAAACATAATTACTGTGCCAAGGGGCTATCAACTACATCACTGAAGGTCTAAGAAACAAGCCAACCTCAAAGTTTACTGCTTTGCTAAGAATGAACTTATTCTTTCTGATTGCCTTTTTGTTCATATTACAGCTCCTCCCAACCTCAATCATTGCTTCTTTTCGCTTTTAACTCAAATCTATTTTACCCCATGATGCAGACTCGAACCTAAGACACATAATTACTATCTCAAAGTGCTATTAACTACAAATCCTGAAGGACTAAGAAAAAAGTCAGCCTCATAGGTAACTGCTTTGGCAGAAATGAACACTTTTTCTGAATGCCTTTTTTTCATATTGCAGCTTCTCCCTACCTAACCCGTGGCTTATTTTCACATTTAATTAAAATACCAATCTATATAGGCGCCAATAATAATAAAATAAAAAACATTAGCATATGTGAAAACATGAATCATATTTCACCCCTGTATAGATTTGGATTTGAATTACTTGCAAAAATTAAGTCACGAGTGAGATTGGGAGAAGCAGTAATACGAACAAAAAAGCATTCAGAAAGAATGGGTTCATTCTTAGCAAAGCAGGTCGCTTTGAGGTTGGCTTCATTCTTAGCAAAGCAGTTAGCTCTGAGGTTGCCTTCTTTCTTAGACCTTCAGTCGTGTAGTTGATATTGCCTTGGCACAGTAATTATGTCTTAGGTTCGAGTCCTCGTCAGGGGTAAAATATTATTCATGTTTTCACATATGTTAATGTGTTTATAGATTGGGATTTGAAGTACAGTAGTGCCAAAACGAAGCCACGAGTGAGATGAGGCTGGGAGATGCTGTAATATAAACAGAAAGGCATTCAGAAAGAATGCATTCATTTCTAGCTTTTGGGTATGTTTCTTCTTTTGGCCTGGTCAGGGGTAAAATATTATTCATGTTTTCACATATGTTAATGTGTTTATTTAATTATTATTTATGCCTATATAGATTGGGAATTGAAGTAATGCAAAAACGAAGCCACGAGTGAGGTGAGGTTTGGAGAGGTTGTAATATGAACAAAAAGGTATTCAGAAAGAATGTGCTCATTCCTAGCAAAGCAGTTAGCTTTGGGGTTTGCTTCTTCTTTTGACCTTCAGTGGTGTAGATGATAGCATCTTGGTACAGTAATTATGTGTCATAGGTTCGATTCTCGTTCAGGGATAAAATATGACTTATGTTTTCATATATATACAGTATATATATATATATATATATATATATATATATATATATATATATATATATATATATATATATATATATATATATATATATATATATATATATATATATATATATATATATATATCCCCCAAAGGGAGGGGGGCTAGAATACCTTCCTCTGTGTTCCCCTGTGTGTCGTAAGAGATGACTAAATGGGGCAGAACGATGGAACTGGGAATTCCCTCTTGTATTTTCTCTTCCCAAAGACTCAATATTTTACGTTGACTCAGCTACTCTCCTTATAAGGGGAAATATGTCTCATATATATATATATATATATATATATATATATATATATATATATATATATATATATATATATATATATATATA
>JAXCGZ010024244.1:0-10687 GCA_037179515.1 Halocaridina rubra | reverse complement strand
GCGCTTTTACACCTGCCACGGAAAGAAACCAAGATATATATATATATATATATATATATATATATATATATATATATATATATATATATATATATATTAATATATAGATAATATATATATATATATATATATATATATATATATATATATATATATATATATATATATATATATATATATATATATATATATATATATATATATATATATATATATATATATATATATATATATATATATATATATATATATATATATATATATATATATATATATATATATATATATATATATATATATATATATATATATATATATATATATATATATATATATATATATATATATATATATATATATATATATATATATATATATATATATATATATATATATATATATATATATATATATATATATATATATATAATATATATATATATATATATATATATATATATATATATATATATATATATATATATATATATATATATATATATATATATATATATATATATATATATATATATATATATATATATATATATATATATATATATATATATATATATATATATATATATATATATATATATATATATATATATATATATATATATACATATAATATATATATATATATATATATATATATATATATATATATATATATATATATAATATATATATATATATATATATACATATATATATATATATAAATATATGTATATATATAGCCTCACCGTATTCCCTGCGTGTCGTAAAAGGCGACTAAAAGTGGACGGGGCAGGGGGACTAGGAATCCCCTCCCCTTGTATCAACCTCCTGCGAGACGTCAAAGAAGAAGGGGAGTAGAGGGGAGAATAACTTCTCCCCAAACTCTAGTTTTGGGGTGTCTAAATGTGCGTGGTTGTAGTACGATAGAGAGCAAGAGATGTGAGATTGGATATATGTTTGGTAAGAGGAGGATGGATGTATTGGCATTGTGTGAGACGAAGATGAAAGGAAAAGGAGAAGTGGCATTTGGTGATGTGACGGGTAGGGTGTCTGGGGATGAAAGGGGGAGAGCGAGAGAAGGTGTGGCATTATTGCTGAGTGAATGGATGGTAAATCAGGTAGTGGAATAGAAAGAAGTGTCATCTAGGCTGATGTGGGTGAGGGCTAGGATAGGGAGGGAATGTTGGGCTTTTGTTAGTGCGTATGGGCCAGGATGTGAGAGAAGTGAGAAAGAGCGGGATGAATTCTGGAATGAGTTAACTAGATGTGTGGATGGTCTGAGTAGAAGGAACTATGTAGTTGTGTTGGGTGACTTGAATGCCAGAGTGGGTAATGGAGAGATAGAAGGTGTTGTAGGAAAGTATGGGATACCAGGTGGGAATGAGAGTGGCGAGAGACTGTTAGATATGTGTGTGGAGCAAGAGTTGGTGATAGGTAATAGTTTATTTAAGAAGAAGTTAATAAATAAGTATACATGGATGAGAGTGGCAAATGGAAGAGTGAAAGAAACAGCATTGATGGATTATGTGTTGGTAGCAATGAGCATGATTGGTAGAGTGAAAGATGTACATGCATTCAGGGGTGTGGCTGCTGGGATGTCTGATCATTTTTTGGTTGAAGCAAAAGTGGTAGTAGCAAAAGAGTGGGGAAATAGTGTGGGGGGATGTAGAAGGGAAATAGTGAAGGTGGAAGATATGAAAAAGCCAGAGAAGAGACAGGAATATCAGGACAGGTTGAGAGTGGCATATGACAGGGTGAAAGAAAGAGAAGTTGGGGAGTTAGGGGAGGAATGGGGGTTGATGAAAGAATGTTTTGTGGGACATGCAAGTGATGTGTGTGGAAAGAGGTTTGTTGGAGGTGGCATGAGGAGGGGCAGCGAGTGGTGGAATGAAGGGGTGAAAATGAAGGTGGAAGAGAAAAAGAAGGCTTTTGAGGAGTGGCTGCAGTGTAAAAGTAGGGAGAAGTATGAAAGATATAGGGAGAAAAATGTGGAAACCAAGCGGAAGGTAGAGAAAGAGAAGAGGTTGGCAAATGTTAGGTGGGGACAGGATTTTAGTAGGTCATATGAGGAGAATAAAAAGAAGTTTTGGAAAGAAGTGAAGAGAGCAAGGAAGGGTGGATCGAGAATGGAAGAGACAGGGAAAGATGTGAATGGACAGATGTTAAGAGGGAACGATGCAAGGAAAAGATGGGCAGAATATATTGAGTGCTTGCTGAATGTTGAGGAAGATAGAGAGGCAGCTATAGTGGCAGTGGGAGGGGTTCAAGGGCCAGTAATGGGAGATGAAAATGAGAGAGAGATTACAAGAGAGGAGGTGAAAAGGGCATTGTATGAAGCGAAAGCAGGTAAAGCACCTGGAATGGATGTTGTGAGAACGGAGATGTTTAAAGAAGGGGGTGTGACTGCACTGGAATGGTTAGTGAGAGTGTTTAATATATGCTTTATGTTGTCATTGGTGCCAGTGGATTGGGTGATTGCCTGTATAGTGCCCCTATACAAAGGTAAGGGAGATATGTATGAATGCAGTAATTTTAGGGGTATAAGTTTGTTGAGTGTGGTAGGAAAAGTGTATGGTAGGATACTGGTTAATAGGATTAGGGATAAGACAGAATATGTGATCGTGGAAGTGCAGAGTGGTTTTAGGAGAGGTAGAGGTTGTATAGATCAGATTTTTATAGTTAGGCAGTTATGTGAGAAATATTTAGCAAAGGGTAAGGATGTGTATTTTGCGTTTTTGGATCTGGAGAAAGCATATGATAGAGTTGATAGAAAGGCTATGTGGAATGTTTTGAGATTATATGGAATCAATGGTAAATTGTTGCATGCAGTGAAGAGTTTGTATGAGGGTAGTAGAGCTTGTGTTAGGGTAGGGAATGAAGTGAGTGAGTGGTTTCCAGTGAGTGTGGGACTGAGACAGGGATGTGTGATGTCACCATGGCTGTTCAATTTGTATATTGATGGAGTTGTAAGAGAGGTGAATGCGCGAGTGGGTGGTCGAGGTTTGAGAATGGTAGATGGGGATGATAACGAGTGGGAGCTGAATCAGTTGCTGTTTGCAGATGATACTGTGGTGGTGGCAGATTCAGAGGAAAAGCTGTGTCAGTTAGTGTCAGAATTTGGAATGGTGTGTGAGAGAAGGAAGCTGCGAGTGAATGTGGGAAAGAGTAAGGTTATGAGGTGTACAAGAAATGAGGATGGCGCTGGATTGAATGTTATGTTGAATGGAGAGACACTTGAGGAGGTTAATCAGTTTAAGTATTTAGGCTCGGTTATAGCTGCAAATGGTGGAGTGGAAGCAGATGTGTGTCACAGAGTGAATGAAGGATGTAAAGTGTTGGGTGCATTGAAAGAAGTGATGAAGAATAGAGGGTTGGAAATGAATGTTAAGAAAGTTTTGTATGAGAAATCGGTTGTGCCAACTGTGATGTATGGATCAGAGTTATGGGGTATGAAAGTAAGTGAGAGACGGAAACTAAATGTGTTTGAGATGAAATGCCTGAGGAGTATGATTGGTGTATCTCGATTGGATAGGGTTAGGAATGAAGTGGTGAGAGCAAGAACGGGTGTGAGGAGAGAAATTGCAGCCAGAGTAGATATGAATGTTCTGAGATGGTTTGGCCATGTGGAAAGGATGGATGATGAAAGGCTGCTGAAAAAAGTGATGAATTCGAGAGTTGATGGGAGAAATGCTAGAGGGAGGCCTAGGTTTGGATGGATGGATGGAGTAAGGAGAACCCTGAATGATAGAAGGATGGATGTGAGGGAAGCAAGCGAGCGTGCTAGGAATAGGAATGAGTGGCGAGCGATTGTGACGAACAAACAAACAAACAAACAAACTTTATTTCCATTTCAATACAATGGGTATTCGTCAGCCAGGGCAAGCCCCAACCCCCCACTGTGGTGTCCAACCACAGCAGTTCCTGCCAGTAAACAGCTTAAACTCTCGGTCTTGGACGGGAACCGATCTTTCGACCTCATGAATGCGAAGCCAGCACGTTACCACTGTACAAGCCAGCAGACTCTGATGGGCATCTGCTGTTACCATGGGGTTGCATCTTACAGAGATAGCCCTGTGGTAGGGGCAGTAGGAGGAGCTGGCAGTTGTGAAGCGACACAGGTTGTGGAAGAGCCGGGAGGATGGGCTGTGGCACTCCAGCAGTGCCATCTGAACGGTCGCTAGCTCCCTCGTCATTGCCCATAGAGCAAAGTAATCCCCCTATTTGTTTTCCTTTCTTGATGTCGGCTACCCCCCAATTAAAGGGGGAAACAGCCAAGGTATATGTATATGTATGTATGTATATATAGACTTGCACATATGTATATATACGTCTGTGCTTTTTTTTCTTGCTTGTACTAATATATTTGTTTGAATTTTCATTTATTTGTTTACTTATTTATGTCGGTATGTATATATTTTTGCACTGTTTATGTGTTTAACTTGTATTTCTCTTTATTTATTGTGTTTATTCTTGTTTATTTTTGTTTATGTGTTTATATGCTTGTATTTGCATATTTAATTGTTTTCGGTTGTGTTGTTATTTGTCATGCTTTTATTTGTTAATTATCTAATTGATAGATTTATTTATTTGTTAATTTAATTGTGTTTGTTTTTTCATGGTTCCGTTTCTGTGTTTATGTTTTCATATTTTATATATTTACTCATTTATAATTGCATTCAGTTATTTATTGTAGTTTATTTGGTTGCATTAGTCTGTTAAGATGTATTTGAATCAATGGTGGAATTAGTTTTTAATTGCTTTCTCTTTCTTTAATGAAGTGTGTGTGTGTCTTTTGTCTGATATATATATATATATATATATATATATATATATATATATATATATATATATATATATATATATATATATATATATATATATATATATATATATATATATATATATATATATATATATATATATATATATATATATATATATATATATATATATATATATATATATATATATATATATATATATATATATATATATATATATATATATATATATATATATATATATATATATATATATATACAGAGTATGTAAAATATTTATAGCCATTTCTAGGCATAATATCTCTGTTTAAATTATTTACCTGGCTAATAATTAGTTAAATGTGAGTATAGAGGTTTGCACTTGAAGGCTAATAGTTGTTCATTATGTTTCCTGCTAATTGCATTACGGTTGTTTTGCGTCGATTCACGGTTCTGCAGAATAATTAATGATGTGCTGTTGCTGAAATCCTAACCTTATTAAATATAAGCGAGCTTCCTGTAACTTTGCAGCATGGGTAATGACACAGTAATTAGCACAGATGTGATAAAGTCTCTTCCATTCATTAAAGATTGAAAGCAGAGTTTGATTGCAATTATTATACTGAACTTCTGATGTGGCTCTCAGTTGCACTATTAATCTGAGTTTGTTTTTTTTTTAGACTTGTTCAAGATAGTAGAAACCTAACAGCGTACGTCATGTTCTCTTAAGGAGGGTTTACACGGTCACACGGTTCGTCAAACACGGTTCGACAGACAATTGTTTGAAGTGATGTTCGAAAGTGTGAACGGGGTATTTGGTTGTCGAACACGTTTGTCGAACGTGTTCGACAACCAAATACCCCGTTTACATGTTCGAACATCACTTCAAACACTTGTCAGTTGAACCGCGTTCGACGAACCGTTTGACAGTGTAAACCGCCCTTTAAATTTAAATCCAGATATATAGCATAAAGACATTGTCAAACTGCATCACGTATTGCAAATTAATTAATAATGTATTGTCGACTACCCTGCACCAAGGGCGAATTTTCATTCATTTTTTTACTATTCCCACCTCATAAACCGGATGAATATGGAGATGATCTCAATCTCATTTCGGCCTTTGAAATGTAGGCCAATAACCATTGATAAATAAATTTATTAATATTCATTCCTTTTTTCAATAACCATACATTGCGTATTTTTGCACTGTATTTGTATGTACAGCAGAATATACAGCATTTAATACTTGATTTCGGCCTTTGAAATATAGGCCAATAACCAACTAAAAAATAAATTAATTTTAAACACATCTTTTTATTCAATAAGTATACACTGAGTATTAGTACAGTATATATGTATGTACAGCAGAATACACAGCATTCAATAATGTATTGAGAATTCTTAGAATATAACTATTTCATTATAACAATAGATGGAATGTGTTTTATCTCAAAGGTAGACATATAGAATATTAGCAACACCATACGCATGGGAAAACATTCAGTAAAAAAAAAATCAAATAAAGATAGATTATACGAGTATTTTATGTTGATTTCCCTCATATGGGAGGCAAAAATTATTTTTCTATTAAAGGTAACTAAGGACAAATTACTTTCCTCTTAATATTCTCTGGATTGCCCACGTAGGAGAACCATTTATATATATATATATATATATATATATATATATATATATATATATATATATATATATATATATATATATATATATATTTTTTTTTTTTTTTTTTTTTTTTTTTTTTTTTTTTTTTTTTTTTTTTTAGTATCTGCACATTGATAACTCCAAACGATAAACTCTAACTATTCCTAATATTCCATAGCTTTCTCTACCTGGAAGACAATTTTTTTTCCTATTGGAATTTAGCATCAATCAAGGCCGTAATACCTAAGGAAAGAAATATATATAATTTCCTGTTTGCCAGTAAATCCAAACCTAGAGTTCATACTACAAAAGGAGTTGGAGAGGAGAACCGAAGCTCTCCATCTATCCATCCATTAGAGGTGAGTAAATGAAAATTTAATAGACCATTAAAGAGATGGAAGCCGATGGTCTCAGACAGGCCACCTGAATTTGAAAGGATTTAAGATGGGTTAGAGAGAGAGAGAAAATGAAGAGAGACAGCCAGATAGAAATAGAGCCCAAGATAGATATATAGAGAAAGGAATAAATATAGAAAGTGTGAGAGAGAGATATATACTATAAATCCTTCCAGCTTCTAAATGGAAGTAATTTTTAATCAGATAATGTTCGAATTCAAATGAACATCTTTTCCATTCTGTGTTTGTTTATGTGAATGTTTGTGCGTGTTTTTCTTTTAAAAAATCTCTTCATAATGTTACATGGTATTCATCATCTCTGACAGCATATATCATCATTGTCTGTAACTATACTCATTGTCAATAACTATCTATATTGTCAAGATATATTGTCATTTTTAATATCTTGGTGTTAGTACATGATAATTTTTTCTCATTATTATCAATGTCACTTATTATTGTTAGCACATATTGATCCAGTGAATGCATATTATAATGTGAATATTTATTGCTATTGTGAGTATTATGGCTGCGTTAGTAATAATGTTCACTGTTAACATTATTGTCAGTATCAAACATAATTGTCAGTTACAAACATTATCGTCATTGTCTTGTTTGTGTCAGTATATTTGGCTAGTACAGTGGTAACCCGCTGGATTCGCATTCACGAGGTCGAAAGATCGGTTCCCGTCCAAGACCGAGAGTTTAAGCTGTTTCCTGGCAGGTACTGCTGTGGTTGGGCACCACAGTGGGAGGTTGGAGCTTGCCCCGGCGGACGAATACCCATTGTATTGTAATGGAGATAAAGGTTTGTTATCATTGCCAACCTTTAACACACTGTCAGTGTCAGTCATTATTGTCAATATATTGTCAACATTCATCATAATCGTCATAAATAGCATTGTCCGATAGAGTCACCATCACGAGTCTCAATCATCAGTCTCACTATAGAACATTATTGGCAATATTCATCATTTTATTGTCAAAATCTGTTATTAATAGCAATATTTTTGGTCATATGATCATCATCTATCAATATTGTCTTTATTTAAACTCATATGGTAAATATTTATCATTGTCAACATTTATATTATTGTCAGTGTTTAGCATGATTTTTAATTTTCAACGTGTGTCAGTATCTATCAAACTTATTAAGAATTAATAATTTCACATATCTCTCATCATTGCCACTATTTATCAATGTAGTAAATAACACCATCATCCATATCCGTGATCATTGCCCCTATATAATATTACACTCATTATTTTTTGGCAAATCCATTGTGGTACTGTCAATATTTAACATCCTTATTGTAAATATCTCTGTAGTCTCCGCGGCAAAATGGTAGCGTCCGCGACTCTGAGGCGCCAGGTCGAGGTTTCGCGCCCCATCACGGACTGAGGTTAGTAAGGGCATACACTCAGGGTAACGATTACATCTGCCAAAACAAGTCCTTCGCAAGAGAGCAAAAGTCCTAGCCCTTAGCTGAAAAGGGAGTTCGTGACTTAAAACCGAAACCAAACCATTGTAAATATTTCTGTTTATTGTCAGTACGATTCGATTTTGTTGATATTTAACACCATTTGTTAGTATATGTCTTATATTAAGATTATTGTCAGTGTACGTCATCATTGTCAGTATTTTAGATCTCTGTCTATATTTTAAGATTATTTTCATTATTTGTCATCGGCATCACCATAATCAATATCAATATTTATCAGCATTGTCAGTAATTATCTATATTCTTTGTAAATACATAGTGGATGTATTTCAAATAAAACATTACCCAATACTTATTATTCTTGTCAAATGCCAAGTGGAGTTGTATATCCTAATGAAGGAGGGGGTGTATATTCCTATAAATAATTCCCAGTAAGTATCAGCATTATCATTAAATACCAAAAGGGGTACAATTCAGCACAAATCAGCATGATTTTTCTATTATGCAAATTGGGGTATATTCTTATAAAACATTTCTCATTGTCAACATACATAATAGGTTATACATTTCTGAATATTTATCAAATTTGTTGATAATCACAAAGGGGGGGATCATCATTGTGAGCGAATTATCAGTATTATCAATATTTTAATCATATTTCCAATTTATCATGATTGTGATTTATAGTACCAATATATCATTAGTATTGTCAGTAAATGCCTCGGAGTTGTGTTTCCTTGTACACTATTTTTAATAATTATCAGAATTGTCTATGGATATTAATTGGGGGTATATTTCCTTAAAAGATAATGCATATTGTCAATAAAATCATTGCTCTTCAATTATCAATATTGTCAATAAATACAATTTGGAAGTGTGTTTTCTGACAAAGTTTCATATAGTGTCTGTAAATTAAAAGGAGGAGGTGTATTCTTGTAAAAAAATTTAAGTTCCGGTTTTACGTCACGGACTCCCTTTTCTACCTAGGGCTAGGATGGTTGCCTTCTTGCGAAGGACTTATTTTGGCTGATGTAGTCGTCCCCCTGAGTGCATGCCCTTGCTAGCCTCAGACCGTGACGGGGCGCGAACCCTCGACCTGACGCCTCAGAGTCGTGGACGCTACCACTTGAGCCACGGTGACTACTGTAAAAAAAATAATTCAGTAATTATAAAAATTTTCATTATGTGACAAATTGGCTTAGTTTTCTCATAAGCATTTTCAGTACTTATTAATAATGTCAGTAAATACCAAATGTAGGTGTATATCATTACCAAGCAGCATATATTGATTAAAACAAGGACTTATCAATAATGATAACAAATTTTAATAATATCAAATTGAGGAAATTTTGTTTATGATTTATCAAGTGTTAATAAATGCCAATTGGTGGTCTATTTCTTTATATTACATATCTCAATAATTATTAATATTTTCATAGGGTGTTTCCTAACAAAACTTTTCTCAATACTCATTAGTATTGTCAATAAAACATTTCCAATTAATTATGAATATCATCAAAATATATAAAGTTGCAATGTATCCTTAAAACAAACATTATTTTTAATCATTAAAATTTTTAATAGTGGATATCTAATTTACCAATATGTTCTATAAATATAAAGTGGAGGTGTATGACTATAAAACATTGCTATGTAATAATTTGTATTGTCAATGACTACCACTTGGTTGAGTTTCATTATAAAACATGAGAAAACAGGGATAAACTTCTCTCTCTTTCTCCTGGTTCTATTTTCCTCACAGAAGACGTAATTTATCTGAGAAGCGACAGGCAGAAAATGCATTCCATTCCTCCAAAGGGAATGACCAACACCTTTCCTCCTCCTCCTCCTCCTCCTCTCGAGGAGGAGGAGGAGGAGGAGGATTTAAAAGTAAAAAAAAAAAAAAAGGAGTTGGCAAAAAGAATTAGCCGAACATGTTTTAAAAAGTAACAGAGTAATAAATTTCGAGAGGACGAAATGGGTGGAGGAGGAGGAGGAAGAAGAGGAGGAGCAAAAAGTCAGAGTGAGTAGGAGTGAAGTAAAGAGGATGTGAAGCAAAGGAAGCGTGATGATGATAAAGATGTTAATGACAATAGTATTTTCATTATTATTATTATTATTATTATTATTATTATTATTATTATTATTTTATTATTATTATTATTATTATTATTATTATTATTATTATTATTATTATTTTTATTATTATAATTATTATTATTATTATTATTATTATTATTATCATTATTATTATTATTATTGTTTATTTTTATTATTATTATTATTATTATTATTATTATTATTATTATTATTATTATTATTATTATTATTATTATTATTATTGTTATTATTATTATTATTATTATTATTATTATTATTATTATTATTATTATTATTATTATTATTATTATTATTATAATTA
>JAXCGZ010024243.1:0-7500 GCA_037179515.1 Halocaridina rubra | reverse complement strand
CTTCTTTCAACATCTTCGCTCTCACACCATCCATTCCAGGTGCTTTACCTGCTTTCGCTTCATACAATGCCCTTTTCACCTCCTCTCTTGTAATCTCTCTCTCATTTTCATCTCTCATTACTGGCACTTGAACACCCCCACTGCCACTATAGCTGCCTCTCTATCTTCCTCAACATTCAGCAAGCACTCAAAATATTCTGCCCATCTTTTCCTTGCATCGTTCCCTCTTAACATCTGTCCATTCACATCTTTCACTGTCTCTTCCATCCTCGATCCACCCTTCCTTACTCTCTTCACTTCTTTCCAAAACTTCTTTTTATTCTCCTCATATGACCTACTAAAATCCTGTCCCCACCTAACATTTGCCAACCTCTTCTCTTCCTCTACCTTCCGCTTGGTTTCCACATTTTTCTCCCTATATCTTTCATACTTCTCCCTACTTTTACACTGCAGCCATTCCTCAAAAGCCCTCTTTTTCTCTTCCACCTTCATTTTCACCCCTTCATTCCACCACTCGCTGCCCCTCCTCATGCCACCTCCAACAAATCTCTTTCCACACACATCACTTGCATGTTCTACAAAACATTCTTTCATCAACCCCCATTCCACCTCTAACTCCCCAACTTCTCTTTTTTTCACCCTGTCATGCCACTTTCAACCTGTCCTGATATTCCTGTCTCTTTTTTTGGCTTTTTCAACTCTTCCACCTTCACCATTTCCCTTCTACTTCCCCCCACTCTATTTCCCCATTCCTTTGCTACTACCACTTTTGCTTCAACCAGGAAATCATCAGACATACCAGCAGCCACACCCCTAAATGCATGCACATCTTTCACTTTACCAATCATGCTCTTTGCTACCAGCACATGATCCATCAATGCTCTTTCTTTCACTCTTCCATTTGCCACTCTCATCCATGTATATTTATTTATTAACTTCTTCTTGAAAAAACTATTACCTATCACCAACTTTTGCTCCGCACACATATCCAACAGGCTCTCGCCACTCTCATTCTCACCTGGTACCCCATACTTTCCTACAACACCTTCTACCTCTCTCACTCTCCCCCTTTCAACCCCAGACACCCTACCTGTCACATCAACAAATGCCACTTCTCTTTTTCCTTTCATCTTCGTCTCACACAATGCCAATACATCCATCCTCCTCCTACCAAACATATATCCAATCTCATATCTTTTGCTCTCTATCGTACTACAACCACGCACATTTAAACACCCCAGAACTAGAGTTTGGGGAGAATTTATTCTCCCCTCTACTCCCCATCTTCTTTGATGTCTCACAGGAGGTTAATATAAAGGGGGGATTCCTAGTCCCCTCACCCCGTCCACTTTTAGTCGCCTCTTACAACACGCAGGGAATACGTTGGGGCTATTCTTTTGTGATATAGTCGCCAATTGTAATAGCTTTGCTTAGGTATTCTGGTTCCCCTGCATTATGGGTTAGATAGATTACCTGCATAGGCAACAACCGGTGTATGAACACATTGGTATTAGGCTAGGATAAGCATGATAATTAGTTAAAGCCAGCTAATAAGCTAGAACTAACCAGTGATTATATGCCTGACTTACTGTATATATTATCAGACTATCTGTATGAAATATGTTACTTAGCGGCATTAGAAATAGATTTAGATTTATGTTAGTAAGGGTAGGATATCGGAAAATTGTAGGAAATATGTAGGAAATGCCTGGAGCTTGTTGCAGGTGTCATCGGACATCTCTCATAGTTTTCAGTAGAAGATGACTCTTCTACTCACTAGAATTATATTAGAATAGGAATAATGTTTCTCCACAAAGCATGTAAAGTAGAACTTAACTTAGAATTAGTATACACTATGTACAATATTACCACTCCATTACACCCCTCCCCCTACAAAACAAGCTGATCCAGAGGCTTGACAACTGTAACAGAGTGGCGTACTTGAGTAGCCAGTTTGGGCTAAATATCAACTTAACTTCCCCCATTAGGTTTGTCTACTCTCTCATGAACCATAGGCAAAAGAGCAGACTACATTACTTATAACAGGTGAGAAAGTCTTAATAGGCGTAGATGGAATACTAGGTGTAGATCGATTCAGAATCTGGTCTTGATGACGTCTCACCACATTTCCTCCTGGAAGTTCACATTTGTCAGAGAGGACCAGTTTGTTTCAACACTCATGCAGGAACCCAAAAATCCTTGGAAACTGTCATATGTCTGCACCATGACAAAAGACTTATTTGTCAACTTTAGATTTCTAGCAATATTATGGTCATAATTAGACTTTTGCTGGCCTTGCTTAGACAACACAGTCTGTTGTACATGTTTACTAGGGTGTACTAGATCCAGCACGATATGTAGCTTCCAGCCAAACATCAACTCAGCTGGAGACACTCCAGTACTAGGATGAGGTGTCACTCTGTGCTGGAAAAGATACTTATCTAACTTAGTTCTCCAATACTCACCAGAGCAGTGTTTGAGGAAATGTTTAAGACCACTGACAGTATTTTCAGCTTGGCCATTCGTACTTGGCTGATAGGGTGCCAACATGATATGATGAACACCCTTCTTCTCAATAACTAGGTTGAATAACCAAGATGTAAAATTAGGACCATTGTCAGTAACTAGTGCCATAAGCAGACCAGAATGTGAGAAAACATTTCTAATGAAATTAATAGCAGCACTTCAATCCACTTAGACTGAGCATCGGTTAGCACTAGGTATCCATGACTGGACCAGCATAATCAGCATGAACTCTCATCCATGGCCTCTCGGGCCAATCACAAGGGTATAAAGGTGCTTTTCTAGACAGTGCACTAGTAGGTAGACAAACGGAGCACCCAGCTGACAAATCTTCAAGGTCCAAACATAACTTCGGGCTTATTGCTTCATTTTACTAGAGGCCAAATGCTCTTGATGCAACTCATTTAATATACTCTCTCTCTTTAAGAGGAATAATTACCCAAGGTCCCCATAGTATGCAACCTTGTTGAACACTTAATTCATTCTTTCGATGGAAGAATAGTCTCAGTTCATCCTCAACATTCTCAGGCCAACCACAGTCTAGATAGAGTAGCACTTTAGCAAGTAATGCATTCTTAGAAGTCCACTTACTAATGTCATTAGCAATTACAGGGGTGGCATCTAATGTTTTAACTAACTGGATCCACTCTGCACAAACAGGAACACTATCAGGTCATTTGCTAGTGGTAATCGGTTCAAAGCATCAGCCATGCCTATGGATATACCTGAACAGTGATACAACTCAAATGAATAATAATAATAATAATAAATCTTTATTTCCAAAGTACATTGGGTATTCAAATAAGATGCATATATATTCCAGATAGACATCTGTGGTGTACGATATAGACATACTAAAACAAACAAATCATAAAGATTTTTTTTTTTTTTTTTTTAAGAGTGTGACACCGGGACAGGGAAAAACTGCCCTCATCAACAGAGGCCCGGGCACGAGAAAATACCAAGACGAAGGAAAAGAAAAAGGTTAAGGGCAAGGCAGAGATGAGGTAATGTCACACAAAGGAAAACGACAGACAGAAAAAACAGTCAAAGTAAAGAGGACCCAGAGATATGGAGGACTAGGCTCTGAGATGATGATAGATCTGCTTTTTGAAGGATGAAAGGTCATAAGAATTAGGAAAGACAGAAGGAGGAAGAGAGTTCCAGAGTCTGGAGATAGATGGGAAGAAGCAGTCGCTGCACTGACCAATCCGCGAGCTACAAATCTCCACACAGTACCTGTGAGATGAGGCCGCTTGGCGAGTGTTATGCGGCCTCGGCAGTGGAGGAGGGATGCAACTCGCCAACTCATCAGAGCAGCGATGGAAGTAGTAGCGATAGAAAAGCGAAAGGGAAGATACCTTACGGCGAAGAGAGAGAGGATCCAGGTTAGAAGTAAGAGAAGGATCATTAATGAGTCTGACTGCCTTAGATTGAACCCTATCAAGAAGATAAGTAAAGGAAGAAGCACCCCAGATGTGTGAGCAGTATTCTAAGCAGGGGCGGATAAGACCTTTGTAAATTTTAAGTAACTGCAATGAGGAAAAGTAATAACGAAAACGAAACAAAACCCCCAATTTTTTGGATGAAGATTTAGAAATTTGGATTATGTGATTCCTCCATGACAAGTTAGAGGCTATATGGATTCCTAATATATTGATAGAGTTAAGAGGGTAAATTTCATTAGTTTCGAAGACAATAGGGTTATCAGGAGGAGAAGGAGATAAAGAGATAGCCAGAAACTGTGTCTTGGAGGCATTGAATTTAACTAAATTTTCAGTGCCCCATTCAGATACTCTCTGCAAATCGGAGTTAAGAGTAGAAGAAAGAGTGATATGAGATTGATTACGAGTAACAGATGAAGGTTGTGAAGAAAAGGCAGAGGAAAAGTGAAGGGTAGAATCATCGGCAAAGGCATGAAGAAGAGAGGAAGATGGGGACTGTAGAAGATCATTGATGAAGAGAAGGAAGAGAGTAGGTGAAAGAACAGAGCCCTGTGGAACACCACTGGACACAGAGAAAGGGCTAGATGTCGCGCCATCAACAACTACAGATATAGAACGGTCAGTGAGAAAACTGGAAATCAGAGAACAGAAAGAAGGGGTAAATCCGTAGGCAGGGAGTTTGGCCAACAGAGCCTTGTGCCAGACTCTGTCAAAAGCCTTAGAGATATCAAGGGTGACGACAAAGGATTCCCCATAGTTCCTCAGAGAAGATGACCATACATGAGTAAGATAGGACAGGAGATCACCAGTGGATCTTGCCTTGCGGAAGCCGTACTGGTGATCGGAGATAAGTGAGTTAGATTCAAGGCGTTTCAAGAAGTGAGCATTGAGCAAAGTTTTGAAAACTTTAGCAATAGAGGAGGTTAGAGCAATAGGTCGGTAGTTAGAAGGAATAGAGCGGTCACCCTTCTTAGGAACAGGTTGAACTAGAGCATGCTTCCAAGATGAAGGATAGATACTGGTTGACAGAATGAGGCAAAAAAGACGGCAAAGCACGGGAGCCAGTTCATCTGCAAACTCCTTAAGGAACCTTGCAGGGATACCATCGGGACCAGATGCCTTGTTTGTCTTTAGTGAGCGAAGAACCTTATGAACTTTGCATGAAGAAAGGATAAGGGAGGGCATAGGGTTAGAGAGGGGAAAAGACTGAGGAACAGGTGCGCTGGAATCGTTGATAGAAGAGTTGGCAGAAAAATGAGAGCCAAAGAGAGTGGCTTTGTCAGTGGGAGAGCAAGCTATAGAACCATCAGAACGAATGAGAGGGGGAAAGCTTGAGTTACAGAAGTTTTTGGAGAGGTTTTTGGCTAAGGACCAGAAGCATTTGTCAGTGGGAGAGGAGTTAAGGTCATCAACTTTCCTTCTTATAAAGGAAGCCTTAGATCTTCGAATCTGAGCTGTACAGCGATTCCTAGCTATAATAAAAGCAGAGCGAGTTAAATCGGAAGGAGAGGCTTGGTAAGATCGGTGAGCCTGATTCCTAGCCTGGATAGCCATGGAGCAGGCACGGACAAACCAAGGTTTAGGGGGAGAGAAAGTTTTTGTAGAAGAGGGGATGTACGCCTCCATTCCCGCGGTCATGATCTCGGCAACTTTTACAGCTACCCGATCAGGGTTGCGGGACCGAAAGCAGTAGTCATCCCATGGAAAGTCAAAGAGAAAGTTACGCAAATTTTCATATTGAGTTCGTTCGAAGAGCCAAAGGCGGCGTTGAGTAGGAGGGATTGGTGGTGGGGGAGCGAAAATGGAAGAGACAGAGATCATGGAGTGGTCAGATTTACCAAGAGGGGAAAGCACGGAATAAGAGTAGTTAGAAGGGTTAGAAGTAAAAAAAAGGTCAAGAATGTTAGCAGCTTGTTCGTGACGATCAGGAACACGAGTAGGATGTTTAATAATTTGCTCCAGATCATGAGTAATAGAGAAAGCAAGAGCCTCGCTTCCTCCCACATCAGTGCGAGAAGAATGAAGCCACTCACTGTGGTGTACATTGAAGTCTCCAATGTAGAGAACTTCGGCATGTGGGTGAGAAGATAGCAAGGACTCATGGCACGAGGAGAGATATTCAAAGAAAGATACAAACTCGGTGGAGTTTGGAGAACAGTAGCAGAAGCAAAGGATGATAGTGGTAGTGGAGAGATAGACTTTTAGCCAGAGAACATCAAAGTCAGGAGATTCAAGGTCCATGAGCCTCACAATAGAAGTGTTAATGTTGCAGTAAGCACAGACCCCACCTTTGGAACGAAACGAGTATACAGATTATAGTGGGAGATTTGGAAAGGGTCAGTGGAAGCATGTATAGACAACTGGGTTTCAGATAGGAGGAGTGTACTATTAAAAATTACAAGTAAAATCTTCCTTTAAGAGTAACTTCTTAAGATTATATTTAAAAGTATACACTGAACCAGCATTTTTTAGTTCTCTGGGAAGCTGATTATATAAATGAGGTCCACGAATGTTTATATCTCTTGAGCCAATATCAGTTTTAGACCTTCGTACTAATAAATCTTCCCCTTGACGGGTAGTTAACCCGGTAACTGAGCTTACTGTAGAAAAATTATACAAGCAATCAGGAAGATTGTTTCTCAGTATATTAAAAACAAAGGTACATATAGCAAAAACATATTTATCTCTAATCTTTATCCATTCTAGATCTTTTAAAACAGGAGAGATGTGCTCGTATTTTCTTACATTGCCAACAGCCACTCGTGCTGCAAAGTTTTGTAACTTTGTATTCTTTGTAATTGAGTCTTATTTGTACATCCCCAAACTTTGAGACAGTAATTAATTAAACTCATAGCTAAGGACTGGACAATTATTATACGAGTTGATGTTTCAAATGAGTCTTTTACCCTATTTAGATATATTAGAGTACCCATTACTTTTTTATAAATTTCATCTATATGCATTTCAAAATTCATGTAACGGTCAAAATAGACACCTAGGTTCTTTACCGAGTTCATTGGCTTAATGATATTACCGTTAAAATTTATATGAAGATTGTCATCAACTTCTGATAATAATTGTCTGGATCCGATAAGAATAGATTGGGTTTTAGTTTCATTAAGTAACAGACCATTTTTTAGAAAGTAACGTTTAGCCATATACAAAATTTCTTCTGCTCTACGAATAATATTTTCTAAATCATTAATTTCTCCTTCAATTAAGATTTGAGTATCGTCAGCATATTGAATGACATAACAGTTAGGTAAATATTTTACTAGATCGTTTACATATATTAGAAAAAGTATAGGTCCTAGGATCGATCCCTGAGGGACCCCAAACAATACCTTCTTGCGACTTGAAACTACATCTTTTATTCTGACTGACTGGTAGCGGTTTTTTAAATAGTTCTCGAACCAGCTTGGGTCAATGTTCATTTTTTTGCATTTTTCTAATAAAATGGTATGGTGTACACTATCAAAAGCTTTAGAAAGATCGAGTAGTAGTAGCAATGATATTTTCTTATTATCTATTC
>JAXCGZ010024242.1:5000-10749 GCA_037179515.1 Halocaridina rubra | reverse complement strand
AGTTCATTTAAAAGATGTTGTCACGTTTGTCCACTGTATCTTCGCATATCACTTGCCATTGAGGTGAGAACTTCATAGTCATAGATGAAGTCTCTCTCTCTCTCTCTCTCTCTCTCTCTCTCTCTCTCTCTCTCTCTCTCTCTCTCTCTCTCTCTCTCTCTCTCTCTCTCTCTCTCTCTCTCTCTCTCTCTCTCCCCCCAGAGCTCAATCGACCGAGTGAGGTCCTCGATGTCCAAACAATCTAGGTTCGACCACGTACTTGGTGAGCGATGAACTAGTTCCATAAAAGCTACTTTAGACGTTTCCGAGATCGCATTTAGATTAAAGAGTAGCGATTCTAATGAATAGTCTCAGCGATGTAATAATAATAATAATAATAATAATAATAATAATAATAATAATAATAATAATAATAATAATAATAATAATAATAGTAGTAGTAGTAGTACTCACAGTAGACATCCAAGGAAAGTGTTGTGGAGAGAGGCTCCGAAATATAATTATTGGAGGCTTTGCAAGTGAGATTGGCGTGGGCATAATCTCTAGTGAGAGAGGGTATAGTGAGTTCTGTTCTCACGTGTTGGACTCCTGCCCCTTTCTTCATCCCCATGTCGGTGGATATGCTATAACTGACCTCCTTGGAAGCCAACAGGGAACCATCTTCACCCATGGTCAAGCTCCTATTGGCAAGCAATATATTGCCATTCCACCACGACACTTGAGGAGGTGGTCGACCTGTTGATTTAGAAATCACAAAAATGATGCATAAAAATATACAAATAAAAACAATAAAATAAACAAATACAGTAAATAAATGAATAAACAGATAAATAAATAAACAAATGAAAAATAACTTTTCTAGAATGCTAGGTCATAAAGGATCAGTAAAGTACATTTTGAAACAAAAAAAATTATATTTCTATTTTGAGAGACTGATGAGCTCACTGTTAACATGGAAAATGAAACAATTCTCATAAATGTACTATTCAATGTTATCGAGCAAAAGTAAGACGAAATATTTACAACAATTGTAATTATTATAATATTTACACTCTCAGGGCTGAATTATTAATAATTCTTACATGTGCTAAAATATGGATATTGCTGAGAAGAAATTAAACACCAAATATAGAATCTAACATCAACCTCGCAAATATTTAAGACATACGAAATAATGTTATTCTTTTTTTTTCTACGCAATGCTTAATATTTTATGCCTTTAATATATATATATATATATATATATATATATATATATATATATATATATATATATATATATATATATATATATATATATATATATATATATATATCTTAAATAGAATGTAAGTCATCGGGAAGTCCAATAATAACTTTAAATTTATTTATAAAATTTTTCTAAATTAATGTAGGATGTACATGAACATGGAGATATAACAGAAGCAAACTCCAATCCAAACACAAATATACACCGAATATCCAGAGAGAATTTTCAGAAAGTTGTTACAAAAGTATATAAAATACAATACAATAACTCTTACCTTTGAAAAGCTAGAACAGAAAACTTTGGCTTACCTCCAGTAGCTACACAGTAGAGAGTAAGTTTTTGTCCCTCAGTTAGAGGTCCCAGAAGACCTGCTGTTACTGGCTGGCTATTCTCGTTTAACACTAGCAAACGGGACGGTACAACTGCAGTGGCAAGAAAAAACATACACAGTTAAAGGAAAAAGCACTTCCAAATTGAGGTAAAAATTGCCACTGATGGTAAAAAACAAAAGACAAAACAGCACCGCTGTTTTTACAGTCTCACAAAAAATTAAATGCATCAAAAACTCCTCAGGATGAATAATAAGCCATCGAACTGGAGTATATTTTCGTTTTACTACAAGCAAGAATCATATAAATGACTACCAATTCACAAGATGATTCGGTTTTACGTCTCGAACTCCCATTTCTACCAAGGGCTAGGACGGTTGCCTTCTTGCGAAGGACTTGCTTTGGCATGTGTAATCGTTACACTGAGTGCATGCCCTTGCTAACCTCATACTGTGACAGGGTGCGAACCCTCGACCTGACGCCTCAGAGTCGCGGACGCTACGGTTTGAGCCACGGTGACTATATTTCATATAAGTCAGTATCCTAGAAAAAAAAAACTTAACAAAATGAATGTATTTATAATTATATTTCTCATTTTATTCTAATATTCTAAAACACAATGAAGTTAAATCGTTTGTTAAGATGCAAGTAACACCCAGGCGAAGACAAATTTTAATTTCAAAGGTGGTTCATTCTGCTTCTCCTCAACAGCGTCACTTAAAATTAAGACTTGAAAGATAGAGGCGTTCCTCAAGTACAGTCCCTGTCAATTCAGTAGGTTCAGCAAGACAATGCAGAGTGTATATATATATATATATATATATATATATATATATATATATATATATATATATATATATATATATATATATATATATATATATATATATATATATATATATTAAAGAATAGCCTCAGCGTATTCCCTGCGTGTCGTAAAAGGTGACTAAAAGTGGATGGGGCGGGGGTACTAGGAATCCCCCCTTGTATCAACCTCCTGCGAGACGTCAAAGAAGAAGGGGAGTAGATGGGAGAATAACTTCTCCCCAAACTCTAGTTTTGGGGTGTCTAAATGTGCATGGTTGTAGTACGATAGAGAGCAAGAGATGTGAGATTGGATATATGTTTGGTAGGAGGAGGATGGATGTATTGGCATTGTGTGAAACGAAGATGAAAGGAAAGGGAGAAGTGGCATTTGGTGATGTGACGGGTAGGGTGTCTGGGGTTGAAAGGGGGAGAGCGAGAGAAGGTGTGGCATTATTGCCGAGTGAATGGATGGTAAATTAGGTAGCGGAATGGAAAGAAGTGTCATCTAGGCTGATGTGGGTGAGGGCTAGGATAGGAAGGGAATGTTGGGCTTTTGTTAGTGCGTATGGGCCAGGATGTGATAGAAGTGAGGTAGAGCGGGATGAATTCTGGAATGAGTTAACTAGATATGTGGATGGTCTGAGTAGAAGGAACTATGTAGTTGTGTTGGGTGACTTGAATGCCAGAGTTGGTGATGGAGAGATAGAAGATGTTGTAGGAAAGTATGGGGTACCAGGTGGGAATGAGAGTGGCGAGAGACTGTTAGATAAGTGTGTGGAGCAAGAGTTGGTGATAGGTAATAGTTTATTTAAGAAGAAGTTAATAAATAAGTATACATGGATGAGAGTGGCAAATGGAAGAGTGAAAGAAAGAGCATTCATGGATTATGTGTTGGTAACAAAGAGCATGGTTGGTAGAGTGAAATATGTACATGCATTCAGGGGTGTGGCTGCTGGGATGTCTGATCATTTTTTGGTTGAAGCAAAAGTGGTAGTAGCAAAAGAGTGAGGAAATAGTGTGGGGGATGTAGAAGGGAAATAGTGGAGGTGGAAGAGTTGAAAAAGCCAGAGAAGAGACAGGCATATCAGGACAGGTTGAGAGTGGCATATGACAGGGTGAAAGAAAGAGAAGTTGGGGAGTTAAGGGAGGCATGGGGGTTGATGAAAGAATGTTTTGTGGGACATGCAAGTGATGTGTGTGGAAAGAGGTTTGTTGGAGGTGGCATGAGGAGGGGCAGAGAGTGGTGGAATGAAGGGGTGAAAATTAAGGTGGAAGAGAAAAAGAGGGCTTTTGAGGTATGGCTGCAGTGTAATAGTAGGGAGAAGTATGAAAGATATAGGGAGAAAAATGTGGAAACCAAGCGGAAGGTAGAGGAAGAGAACAGGTTGGCAAATGTTAGGTGGGGACAGGATTTTAGTAGGTCATATGAGGAGAATAAAAAGAAGTTTTGGAAAGAAGTGAACAGAGTAAGGAAGGGTGGATCGAGGATGGAAGAGACAATGAAAGATGTGTATGGACAGATGTTAAGAGTGAACGATGAAAGGAAAAGATGGGCAGAATATTTTGAGTGCTTGCTGAATGTTGAGGAGGATAGAGACACAGCTATAGTGGCAGTGGGCGGGGGTTCAAGAGCCAGTAATGGGATATGAAAATGAGAGAGAGATTACAAGAGAGGAGGTGAAAAGGGCATTGTATGAAGCGAAAGCAGGTAAAGCACCTGGAATGGATGGTGTGAGAGCGGAGATGTTGAAAGAAGGGGGTGTGACTGCATTGGAATGGTTAGTGAGAGTATTTAATATATGCTTTATGTTGTCATTGGTGCCAGTAGAATGGGTGGTTGCCTGTATAGTGCCCCTATACAAAGGTAAGGGAGATGTGTATGAATGCAGTAATTTTAGGGGTATAAGTTTGTTGAGTGTGGTAGGAAAAGTGTATGGTAGGATACTGGTTAATAGGATTAGGGGTAAGACAGAATATGTGATCGCGGAAGTGCAGTGTGGCTTTAGGAGTGGTAGAGGTTGTATAGATCAGATTTTTATAGTTAGGCAGTTATGTGAGAAATATTTAGCAAAGGGTAAGGATGTGTATTTTGCATTTTTGGATCTGGAGAAAGCATATGATAGAGTTGATAGAGAGGCTATGTGGATTGAGATTATATGGAATTAATGGTAAATTGTTGCATGCAGTGAAGAGTTTGCATGAGGGCAGTAGAGCTTGTGTTAGGGTAGGGAATGAAGTGAGTGAGTGGTTTCCAGTGAGTGTGGGACTGAGACAGGGATGTGTGATGTCACCATGGCTGTTCAATTTGTATACTGATGGAGTTGTAAGAAAGGTGAATGAGTGAGTGCGTGGTCGAGATTTGAGAATGGTAGATGGGGATGATAACGAGTGGGAGCTGAATCAGTTGCTGTTTGCAGATGATACTGTGGTGGTGGCAGATTCAGAGGAAAAGCTGTGTCAGTTGGTGTCAGAATTTGGAATGGTGTGTGAGAGAAGGAAGTTGCGAGTGAATGTGGGAAAGAGTAAGGTTATGAGGTGTACAAGAAATGAGGATGGTGCTGGATCGAATGTTATGTTGAATGGAGAGACACTTGAGGAGGTTAATCAGTTTAAGTATTTAGGCTCGGTTATAGCTGCAAATGGTGGAGTGGAAGCAGATATGTGTCACAGAGTGAATGAAGGATTTAAAGTGTTGGGTGCATTGAAAGGAGCGATGAAGAATAGAGGGTTGGAAATGAATGTTAAGAAAGTTTTGTATGAGAAAGTGGTTGTGCCAACTGTGATGTATGGATCAGAGTTATGGGGTATGAAAGTAAGTGAGAGACGGAAACTAAATGTGTTTGAGATGAAATGCCTGAGGAATATGATTGGTGTATCTTGATTGGATAGGGTTAGGAATGAAGTGGTGAGAGCAAGAACGGGTGTGAGGAGAGAAATTGCAGCCAGAGTAGATATGAATGTTCTGAGATGGTTTGGCCATGTGGAAAGGATGGATAGTGAAAGGCTGCTGAAAAAGGTGATGAATGCGAGAGTTGATGGGAGAAATGCTAGAGGGAGTCCTAGGTTTGGATGGATGTATGGAGTAAGGAGAGCCCTGAATGACAGGAGGATGGATGTGAGGGAAGCAAGCGAGCGTGCTAGGAATAGGAATGAGTGGCGAGCGATTGTGACGCAGCTCTGATGGGCATCTGCTGTTACCACGGGGTTGCATCTTACAGAGGTAGCCAAGTGGTAGGGGCAGTAGGAGGAGTTGGCAGCTGTAAAGCGACACAGGTTGTGGAAGAGCCGGGAGGATGGGCTGTGGCACTCCAGCAGTGCCATCTGAACGGTCGCTAGCTCCCTCGTCATTGCCCATAGAGCAAAG
>JAXCGZ010024241.1:0-10807 GCA_037179515.1 Halocaridina rubra | reverse complement strand
TATAAATATATATATAGTATAAAATACATATATGCTTAGGAAATATTATTACAGCAACAATACGAGATTCTTCACCTATACGGGACAACTTCACCTTCCTTCTTAATCTGTTCCTCTCTTGCTGTCCCTTCCGGCCCCCTCCCGTCCCCCTAATCTCACCTTTCCCATTTTTATTCTTCAGGGCTCATTTCACACAGCGTTTCCTTATATTCTCCTGGCTATTCCCTCGTCCCTTGTAAAACGGGTTTGGGCTAAATTGGATCCGCCCGAGACCTTAAGCCTATTAAGGTTTTATAGACGGCTCTCATTTCTCAATTAAAGAGACGGATGGCTGGCGGCCAGATACGTTATGAAGAACCACTCGTAGGAGAAATGAGAACTTGCATCTACATTCATCCCTCGAGGCGCGAATCTCAATGCGATTCGAAAGTGAACTGAGAAAGAAGTAGTGTTGTAGGAAGAGGCAAAGGACCTCCAGTCACGTGACTCACGTGCATTATTGATAGCAAATGTGTTCTGCCACTTCAACCTCCAATTCCTCATTTTTTTTTTTTTGGGGGGGGGTTCTGGGTCACTATCAGCCCCGGCTTAGGGGTGGACACACATGGATTGAAGCTCGGGAGTTAAGGATGGATACCCTTCCTTTCGCCCCGCTGTAGGCTCAAACGTGGTTCATTACCTCCTAAGTTGAGCGCTCAGTTACTCTCGCTTAGAATGAGAATGTATTTTCTCTATGAGGGAAGGGGTCTAGAATACTTCCTCCGTGTTCCCCTGCGTGTCGTAAGCGTCGACTGAATGGGGCGGAGCGAGGGAACTGTATTTTCTCTTCCCAAAGAGTCAGAGTATTTTGTTTTCACTCAGTCACTCCCCTTGTAAGGGAAAAAGCTCATGTGTATAGATAGATGTATCTAAATGCAGTGCTCTTATTGGTATTCATGCTGTCATTTCATGCCAGAAACATCGACCCCACATAAAAGTGGGAAAAGATGTAGACGAAGAAGAAGAAGAAGAAGAAGCTGTCATTTCATGTCTGATTTTACTGGGGGTTTGGGGTAAACAGAGGATAGAAGAAGACACATAAGAACTGTCATTATTCACATCAAGAAATCAAATTGATATTTACATTTTACCATTAATCGAGGAGGTTTCAAAATCAGGTCTATTGAGCCAAGAAAGCTGATAATTTTGTGAACAATGTTCATAAACCTGAAACAAATTATCTCTCTCTCTCTCTCTCTCTCTCTCTCTCTCTCTCTCTCTCTCTCTCTCTCTCTCTCTCTCTCTCTGTGTGTGTGTGTGTGTGTGTGTGTGTGTGTGTGTGTGTGTGTGTGCGCGCATGAGTGTGTGTGTGATTACCAACTTGTGGTTACGGGAAAGAGCCCAAAGCTCGTATCTCTCCGTCTCCTGATCGGTTCCATTTTGTACTTAGTGTGTGTGTGTGTGATTACCTAATTGTGATTACCTAATTGTGTTTACGGGAAAGAGCCCAAAGCTCGTATCTTCCCGTCTCCTGATCGGTTCCATTTTATACTTAGTGATACTTATCATACCTGTCCTTAAAACTATGGATTGAGATAGCATTAACTACCTCCTCGCTTAGCGAATTCCAATTATCAACTACTCTTACACTGAAAAAGTATTTCCTTACATCCTGCGAAGAAGTGTGTGTGTGTGTGTGTGTGTGTGTGTGTGTGTGTGTGTGTGTGTGTGTGTGTGCAATTACCTAATTGTGATTACCTAATTGTGCTTACGGGAGAGAGCCCAAAGCTCGTATCTTCCCGTCTCCTCATCGGTTCCATTTTATACTTAGTGATACTTATCATACCTCTCCTTAAAACTATGGATTCAGATAGCATTAACTACCTCTTTGCTTAGCCAATTCCAATTATCAACTACTTTTACACTGAAAAAGTATTTACTTACATCCTGCAAAGAAGTTTTCTTACGAAGCTTCAAACTATGACCTCTAGTTCTAGAGCCAGCCATATCAAAATATCGATCCCTATCCACTCTATCATAACCATGAAGGAATTTATAGACTGTTACCATATCCCCCCCTCACTCTTCTAGCTTCGAGTGATGGTAAGTCTAATTCCCTCAGCCTCTCATCATAACTGAGATTGCGTATTTCTGGCACCAGTCTTCGTGGCATGTCTTTGAACTTTTTCAAGCTTAGCTATGTGCTTTTTCTAGTGTGGATCCAAAAGGGGGCTGCATATTCGAGTTTTGGCCTCACATAGGTTACATAAATATTTCTGAACATTTCCTTGTCCATGTGCCTGAAGACTACCCTTACATTTGATAAGAATGCATATGCTGCCCTTACTATGCCATTTATATGTATTTCTGGAGACAAATCGCCAGTATGTTTACTCCTAGATCTCTCTCATTTTCTGTCTCTTGAAGTTGTACTCCAGCCACCGAGTAGTCAAGCTTGGGCCTTCTTGCACTTGTACCCATTCTCATTACCTTACATTTTGAAGTATTGAATTTCATTAGCCACTTTTCTGACCACTCATGCAGACTATTTGGATCATCCTGAAGTTCTCTACCATTGTTCTCGTTTCCTACATTCTTCACAATCTTTGCTTCATCTGCAAACATATTCATGAATGAATTTACAGACTCTGGTAGGTCATTTACATATACAAGGAAAAAACGTGGCCCTAAAACTGAACCCTGTGGAACTCCACTACTAACTCTTCTCCATTCAGACACTGAGTGTCTTACTCTAACCCTCTGTTCCCTTCCTTCTAAGTAAGTTTTTATCCATTCCAAAACATTTCCACCTATTCTAGCCATTGATTGCAGCTTCCTAATAAGTCTCCCATATGGAACAGTGTCAAACGCTATCTGGACGTCTAGGAATATGCAATCTGCCCAGCCCTCTCTTTCCTGTAAGATTCCGCTTACCTCATCATAAAGTTCTAATAAGTTTGTTACTGTTGATCTACCTTCTCTGAAGCCATGTTGCCTCACTGACAAAAAGTTGAAGGATTCCAAGTGAAGAGAGATATGTTTCCTTAGTAATTTCTCCATAACTTTGCAAACTATGCTGGTCAAGGAAACTGGTCTATAATTCAGAGCCGTATCCCTCCTTCCCTTTTTGAAGATAGGTATCACATTTGCTTGTTTCCAGCATCTTGGAATCTCCCCTGACTCTAGTGACTTTTTAAATATGATACTTAGTGCCACTGATATTGAGTTTGCGCATTTTTTAAGTACATGAAGGGATATGTCATCAGGACCTGTAGCTTTATGAACTTATAAATCCATCAGCGCTTTGCATACCTCTGTGGCTTTAAGGTTGATGTTCTCTAATACCGGCCCTTAAGCTTTTATCTCTGCAATCTGAGGGGGTGGGGTATTTCCTACTGTAAATACTGACTGAAACTCCTTGTTCAATTCTTTGTAGATCTCTTCATCCGTCTCAGTGATGCTTCCATCCGCTCTCTTTAGCCTTAAAACCTGTTCTTTTACCTTCAGTTTTCCTCTGATAAAGCTGTGGAAAAGCTTGGGATTTTCTTTAGCCTTCTTGGTGATGTCCCTCTCATAGTCTCTCTCTGCCTCTCTCCTTTTACTTAGGTAGTCATTTCTTGCTCTTTTGTAGGTTTGCCAGGCATTTATGTTTTTTCTCCTCCTATACCTTTTCCAGCATTTGTCTCTCCACTCCTTAGCTCTTTTACACTCATTATCGAACCATTTCTCTCTGGCATGAATTACACCTACTTTGGTGACAGGTATGCAGCAATCTACTATCTTCCCGTATTTCTCACAAAAGATGTCATACATTTCTTGTACAGATTTGTTGTAAAATAAGGTTCTCCAGTCAATAACTGCAAAAAGTTCATTCATTTTGATGTAATCTCCTTTCGGATAGTTCCTCCTCATGTCCTCAGTGCCTCTACTCTCAGGCAGAATATCTTCAATGATATACTCCATCAACAACACACAGTGGTCACTCTTTCCAATTGGTGGTTCATACTCAATTTTTTCAATATCCAACACATTATCTGAGAATACTAGATCAAGTAGTGATGGCTCATCCCCACCCCTGGCCCTCGTTGGATCCATTACATGTTGGTGTAGGAAATTCCCTTGTATGCAATCTAGGAATCTTGCCCCGAATGAGTCCTCACCACTGTGTGGGTCAAGATTTATCCAATCTATCTCTTTATGATTAAAGTCTCCCATATTCAAAATCCTACTTTTTTTTTCCCGTGCCATGTTAACAAATGAGTTTATGACTTCAATAGTACCTATATGACTTTCCTCATAAACTTCAAGCCTATTCTGGTTCCTTGGTGGGTTATATACAACAGTTATTATAATGCTCTCTGACCCAGTATTTATGCAAGCAACAAGAAATTCCTTGAACTCACTTTCTATAGCCAAGTTTATTTCTTCAACTTGAATCCTTTCACTTATGAGCAGTGCTAACCCTACACCCGTCCTCTCAGATCTTTCAACCCTTAATATTCTGAAGCCCTTAGGAAAAACTGTGACACTGTTTATGTCCTCACTCAACTTAGTCTCTGTAATTGCTATTATATCTGCCTTACTGTTGTGAATCCTATATTTTAATTCTACTGCCTTACCAGCTAATCCATCAGCATTTGTGTATAACAATCTTAATGAGGCCCCATCCCCTGATCTTCTGTCATTATCTTCTTTATCTCCCCTTTGTCTGGAAGAACTCCGAAATTAAAATTTTTCTTCTCTTCTTCATTTCTTTCCTCATTTAACCTTCTTGCCTCTTCCTGTGTGTGATTACCTAATTGTGATTACCTAATTGTGTTTACAGGAAAGAGCCCAAAGCTCGTATCTTCCCGTCTCCTGATCGCTTCCATTTTATACTTAGTGATACTTATCATACCTGTCCTTAAAACTATGGATTGAGATAGTATTAACTACCTCCTCGCTTAGCCAATTCCAATTATCAACTACTCTTACACTGAAAAAGTATTTCCTTACATCCTGCAAAGAAGTTTTTTCATGAAGCTTCAAACTATGACCTCTAGTTCTAGAGCCAGCCATATCAAAATATCGATCCCTATCCACTCTATCATAACCATGAAGGAATTTAAAGACTGTCACCATATCCCCCCTCACTCTTCTAGCTTCGAGTGATGGTAAGTCTAATTCCCTCAGCCTCTCATCATAACTGAGATTGCGTATTTCTGGCACCAGTTTCGTGGCATGTCTTTGAACTTTTTCAAGCTTAGCTATGTGCTTTTTCAAGTGCGGATTCCAAAAGGGGGCTGCATATTCGAGTTTTGGCCACACATAAGTTACATAAATATTTCTGAACATTTCCTTGTCCATGTGCCTGAAGGCTACCCTTATATTTGATAAGAATGCATATGCTGCCCTTACTATGCCATTTATATGTATTTCTGGAGACAAATTTGCCAGTATGTTTACTCCTAGATCTCTCTCTTTTTCTGTCTCTTGAAGTTGTACTCCAGCCACCGAGTAGTCAAGCTTGGGCCTTCTTGCACTTGTACCCATTCTCAATACCTTACATTTTGAAGTATTGAATTTCATTAGCCACTTTTCTGACCACTCATGCAGATTATTTAGATCCTCCTGAAGTTCTCTACCATTGTTCTCGTTTTTTACTTTCTTCACAATCTTTGCATCATCTGCAAACATATTCATGAATGAATTTACAGACTCTGGTAGGTCATTTACATATACAAGGAACAAAAGTGGCCCTAAAACTGAACCCTGTGGAACCCCACTACTAACTCTTCTCCATTCAGACACTGAGTGTCTTACTCTAACCCTCTGTTCCCTTCCTTCTAAGTAAGTTTTTATCCATTCCAAAACATTTCCACCTATTCTAGCCATTGATTGCAGATTCCTAATAAGTCTCCCATGTGGAACAGTGTCAAACGCTTTCTGGAAGTCTAGGAATATGCAATCTGCCCAGCCCTCTCTTTCCTGTAAGATTCCGCTTACCTCATCATAAAATTCTAATAAGTTTGTTACTGTTGATCTACCTTCTCTGAAGCCATGTTGCCTCACTGACAAAAGGTTGAAGGATTCCAAGTGAAGAGATATATGTTTCCTTAGTAGTTTCTCCATAACTTTGCAAACTATGCTGGTCAAGGAAACTGGTCTATAGTTCAGAGCCGTATCCCTCCTTCCCTTTTTGAAGATAGGTATCACATTTGCTTGTTTCCAGCATCTTGGAATCTCCCCCGACTCCAGTGACTCCTTAAATATGATACTTAGTGCCACTGATATTGTGTTTGCGCATTTTTTAAGCACATGAGGGGATATGTCATCAGGACCTGTAGCTTTATGAACATCTAAATCCATCAGCGCTTTGCATACCTCTGTGGCTGTAAGGTTGATGTTCTCTAATACCGGCCCTTGAGCTTCTATCACTGCAATCTGAGGGGGTGGGGTATTTTCTACTGTAAATACTGACTGAAACTCCTTGTTCAATTCTGTGTGTGTGAGTACCTAATTGTAATTACCTAATTGTGTTTACGGGAAAGAGCCCAAAGCTCGTATCTTCCCGTCTCCTGATCACTTCCATTTTATACTTAGTGATACTTATCATACCTGTCCTTAAAACTATGGATTGAGATAGCATTAACTACCTCCTCGCTTAGCCAATTCCAATTATCAACTACTCTTACACTGAAAAAGTATTTACTTACATGCTGCGAAGAAGTTTTTTTACGAAGCTTCAAACTATGACCTCTAGTTCTAGAGCCAGCCATATCAAAATATCGATCCCTATCCACTCTATCATAACCAAGAAGGAATTTAAAGACTGTCACCATATCCCCCCTCACTCTTCTAGCTTCGAGTGATGGTAAGTCTAATTCCCTCAGCCTCTCATCATAACTCAGATTGCGTATTTCTGGCACCAGTTTCGTGGCATGTCTTTGAACTTTTTCAAGCTTAGCTATGTGCTTTTTCAAGTGCGGATTCCAAAAGGGGGCTGCATATTCGAGTTTTGGCCTCACATAGGTTACATAAATATTTCTGAACATTTCCTCATCCATGTGCCTGAAGGCTACCCTTGCATTTGATAAGAATGCATATGCTGCCCTTACTATGCCATTTATATGTATTTCTGGAGACAAATTTGCCAGTATGTTTACTCCTAGATCTCTCTAATTTTCTGTCTCTTGAAGTTGTACTCCAGCCACCGAGTATTCAAGCTTGGGCCTTCTTGCACTTGTACCCATTGTCATTACCTTACATTTTGAAGTATTGAATTTCATTAGCCACTTTTCTGACCACTCATGCAGATTATTTAGATCCTCCTGAAGTTCTCTACCATTGTTCTCGTTTTTTACTTTCTTCACAATCTTTGCATCATCTGCAAACATATTCATGAATGAATTTACAGACTCTGGTAGGTCATTTACATATACAAGGAATAAAAGTGGCCCTAAAACTGAACCCTGTGGAACTCCACTACTAACTCTTCTCCATTCAGACACTGAGTGTCTTACTCTAACCCTCTGTTCCCTTCCTTCTAAGTAAGTTTTTATCCATTCCAAAACATTTCCACCTATTCTAGCCATTGCTTCCAGCTTCCTAATAAGTCTCCCATGTGGAACAGTGTCAAACGCTTTCTGGAAGTCTAGGAATATGCAATCTGCCCAGCCCTCTCTTTCCTGTAAGATTCCGCTTACCTCATCATAAAATTCTAATAAGTTTGTTACTGTTGATCTACCTTCTCTGAAGCCATGTTGCCTCACTGACAAAAAGTTGAAGGATTCCAAGTGAAGAGAGATATGTTTCCTTAGTAGTTTCTCCATAACTTTGAAAACTATGCTGGTCAAGGAAACTGGTCTATAGTTCAGAGCCGTATCCCTCCTTCCCTTTTTGAAGATAGGTATCACATTTGCTTGTTTCCAGCATCTTGGAATCTCCCCCGACTCCAGTGACTCCTTAAATATGATACTTAGTGCCACTGATATTGTGTTTGCGCATTTTTTAAGCACATGAGGGGATATGTCATCAGGACCTGTAGCTTTATGAACATCTAAATCCATCAGCACTTTGCATACCTCTGTGGCTGTAAGGTTGATGTTCTCTAATACCGGCCCTTGAGCTTCTATCACTGCAATCTGAGGGGGTGGGGTATTTTCTACTGTAAATACTGACTGAAACTCCTTGTTCAATTCTTTGCAGATCTCTTCATCCGTCTCAGTGATGCTTCCATCCGCTCTCTTTAGCCTTAAAACCTGTTCTTTTACCTTCAGTTTTCCCCTGATAAAGCTGTGTGTGTGTGATTATCTAATTGTGATTACCTAATTGTGTTTACGGGAAAGAGCCCAAAGCTCGTATCTTCCCGTCTCCTCATCGGTTCCATTTTATACTTAGTGATACTTATCATAACTGTCCTTAAAACTATGGATTGAGATAGCATTAACTACCTCCTCGCTTAGCCAATTCTAATTATCAACTACTCTTACACTGAAAAAGTATTTCCTTGCATCCTGCAAAGAAGTTTTCTTACCAAGCTTCAAACTATGACCTCTAGTTCTAGAGCCAGCCATATCAAAATATCGATCCCTATCCACTCTATCATAACCATGAAGGAATTTAAAGACTGTCACCATATCCCCCCTCACTCTTCTAGCTTCGAGTGATGGTAAGTCTAATTCCCTCAGCCTCTCATCATAACTGAGATTGCGTATTTCTGGCACCAGTTTCGTGGCATGTCTTTGAACTTTTTCAAGCTTAGCTATGTGCTTTTTCAAGTGCGGATTCCAAAAGGGGGCTGCATATTCGAGTTTTGGCCTCACATAGGTTACATAAATATTTCTGAACATTTCCTTGTCCATGTGCCTGAAGACTACCCTTACATTTGATAAGAATGCATATGCTGCCCTCACTATGCCATTTATATGTATTTCTGGAGACAAATCTGCCAGTATGTTTACTCCTAGATCTCTCTCATTTTCTGTCTCTTGAAGTTGTACTCCAGCCACCGAGTAGTCAAGCTTGTGCCTTCTTGCACTTGTACCCATTCTCATTACCTTACATTTTGAAGTATTGAATTTCATTAGCCACTTTTCTGACCACTCATGCAGATTATTTAGATCCTCCTGAAGTTCTCTACCATGTGTGTGTGTGTGTGTGTGTGTGTGTGTGTGTGTGTGTGTGTGTGTGTGTATGTGTGTGTGTGTGTGTGTGTGTGTGTGTGTGTGTGTGTGTGTGTGTATGTGTGTGTGTGTGTGTAAACAAGCAACCGAGTTACTAATCTTCAAAAAGGGAAGAAAAGAGACAGCTCTAAACTTTAGGCCCGTTTCAATGACTAGCATATTTTGTAAATTTATTGAAAAAACACATTTCTTTTCACTTGAGCTCCATCTTTTTTGGCCCTATTTCATAAGCAGTGTAAACCTAGGATACCACATTGTTAGTTAGCTAGACACACACAAAGATGCGTTTATGAAATCCATTTGTGTGTGTCTAGCTAACTAACAATATGGTATCCTAGGTTTACACTGTTTAAGAAATTGGGCCTTTGTCAGTGAGACAACATGGCTTCAGAGAAGACAGGCCATTTATTAGAATATTATGATGAGGCAAGCCTAGTCTTGCAAGAAAGAGAGGGCTAGGCAGAATGCATATTCTTAAATTTTCTAATGGCATTTGATATAGTCCCACATGAGAGACTTCTCAAGAAGCTGCAAATAATGGCAATAATTGGTGGAAATGTCTCGGAGTGGATGAAAACCTACTTAGAAGTACGGGAACAGAGAAACAGAGTAAGACAAGCAATGTCAGACTGAAGGAAGGTTGGTATTGGGGCTCCACAGGGATCAACTTTATGGCCACGTCTGTTCCTAATATATGTATATTACCTGCCGGAGTCTGTAAAATCTATAAGCAAAAACAGTCATATCCAAGCAAAAATAAGTATAACATAATTTACGAAATTCGTTGTAAAGCGAATATTAAATGCAAAGTACAGAAGACTAACCCAAACAGCCTTAAAATTATCATATCACGCTATTATTTACGTTACTGTAATGATACTAAAGACTCATAGCTATATAAAAAGCTGATTTTAAGTCACGGACTCTCTTTTCTACCAAGGGGTAGTACGGTTACCTTCTTGCGAAGGACTTGTTTTGGCAGATGTAATCGTTACCCTGAGTGCATGCCCTGGCTAACCTCAGATCGTGGCGGGGCCAGAACACTCGACCTGCCGTCTCAGAGTCGCGGACGCTACCGCTTTACCAAGGTGACTACTACTCATAAATATATATAAAGAAATTGTCTCTCAAAAGTAACCAGAACAAACTATTCTTAATAAGTGTACTAGAAAATGGTTTCCATAATACTTAAATGGTCACTGTCATGTTGATTAAAAATCATAAACAAACATGCTGAGAATATCATCAGTATATACTGGCGATAATAGCTTACAATAATAGAATTAATAATAGTCCATCCTATGTTATGAACATTTTCATTTTCTGTTATTCTCTACCTCCGTCGTAGAAAATGAAAATGGAAGAGTGACCTTGATAAAATTGTGGATATATTTACAATTATAAAAGTCACATTAAAGTGAACAACATTGTATCAACGTAAAAAAATAATAAAAATAAAAAATAAATAAATAAATAAAAAACAAATATATATATATATATATATATATATATATATATATATATATATATATATATATATATATATATATATATATATATATATATATATATATATATATATATATATATATATATATATATATATATATATATATATATATATATATATATATATATATATATATATATATATATATATATAT
>JAXCGZ010024240.1:0-10842 GCA_037179515.1 Halocaridina rubra | reverse complement strand
ACTAAGTATGGACTGGGGGGTGAATAGTGGTATGAATCTATGAATAGATTGTATTCATTTACATATATTTCCACACTCCAAATTTCAAATTACAAGTTTGTCACCAAAAGTTCAACATTCACTTAAGAATAACATATTATGGGCATTTATTGAAACAGGCCAGCTTAGCTCAGTGCCGGTACCAAGCCCGGATAAATGGGAAGGGTTTCCAGGATAGTCCTAGCAAGACACTGGAAGAAAACCTCTTTGCTCAAGCAACGCATGGCCGGCCAAACATGGTCAGCCGACTGACAGATTGAGAAATAAAAGTGAGAAAAAAAATTACCTGTTTACTTCTTTATCTAATAATATGGACAAATCTCAGGGCCTAATCCTGCCATATCTCTAGGTCCGCAATACTGCGGCTATTCTTTCAGCCTGTCCTTTTCCTATTGTGTATCATTCCCTTACTTCTGCCTTGTCCTTACACTTCTACTTTTCTTCGTCTAAATGCTTTCTTGGTGCCCGGGTCTGAAGAGGGTAATTTCCTTGCCTGTCCCGGTGTCACACTTAAAAAAAAAATATATTTGCATTTTTATTACAGTAAAAATATCAATATTCCGTTTCGTACTCACCATTTCGTCACCTTCAGTCCAATAATCGACCCCAAAATGTTCCATTACAGAAATCAATTATACAAAAATACAAAAGTATATTCACTACTTACAAGATATTTATAGTATGGAAATTCACTAAAATTAAAAACTCTAAAGAAAATAAATATATCAACTCATTTATTTTATTATTTCTTTTTAATTATTATTCTCTCATTGTAGCCCAATTTTCAAAACTCCTTTTCGTCTCCAGCAGTCCAACACTCGACTGAAAAGTTTTTTCTCTTAGAAAATAATTAAAATGCAAAATACAGAAGTGGAAATGTATGTAATTAACAATGTAATTACATCTGTACATTTTAAGCACAGTTATTCTAGTACAAAAAAAATCGATAATCCGTTTCCTCACAACATCTTCAAACTCGGGTAAGGACCATTCATTATAGAAAATCATATAAGGAAAAATAAAAAATATAAAAGCAAATATATTTATGTTATAGTTTTCTGGCCATTTCAAGAGTCGCTATTAATCCCAATTAAGGGGGTGAACAAAGGTTGGAGATTTAGGGGTGCATGTCCTCTAACGCCCGTGAGCTCAAACAAGAGATTGTCACTTCTCGAGTCCAGTGCTCAAACCACTGCGATACCGCGGATTGAAGTTATAGTAAAATAAGTGATTTCTAATCCAAATGAGGAGTTGATCATCCTCTGCCTCCCTTAGTCCTTTCTCTATTATTCAGACTTTTCTTTCTTTCCATCTTTATATGGAGAGAGTTAGGTTCTATCTATATGATGAGAAGAGTGTCATGCATCCCATACTACTCTCTCTCTCTCTCTCTCTCTCTCTCTCTCTCTCTCTCTCTCTCTCTCTCTCTCTCTCTCTCTCTCTCTCTCTCTCTCTCTCTCTTACTCATTATTACCCCTATCGCGGGGTACATGAATACTTATGAATTGTCCATCCCTAAAATTAAAGGTTGTTCTTTGGCTCGTCCACAACCCCTAGAAAGTGGATTACGACAATTCTGTTAGCCTCCTGGCTAGTACAGTGGAAACGAATTGGCCTCGTATTCGCAAGGTCGACGGATCGCGCCCCGTCCAGGCAATAGAGTTTAAGCTGTTTACTGGGGAGGTTACTGCTGTGGCTGGCACCACAGTAGGGGTTGGGGCCTGTGCTGACTGGCAACCACCCTACGGGTCCTCCATGACCCGTTCCACCCATCCGTGGGTGGAGAATAAAAAAAAGACAATTCTGTATAGATAAATTTAGCTTCAACATTACTGTGTCCACCCCCATTCGTACGGGGATTATTTGTGATACATTAAAAAGTTGAACATTGAAATATGACCATATAATCCCTATTATGGGGGTGGACACAGATTTGAGCTGGGGAGTTAGGGCTAGATACCCTTCCTAACACCCAGCGGTAGGCTTGATTGCGGATCTGTCTACTCCCGAGTCGAGTGGTCTAACCACTGAGCTACAGCGGTAGTTCTATAGTGACGATTCGTCTCTAACAGTCCAACACCATGCTATGTATTTTCACGTGTCATTAACTTCATAGCTCCGGAAGAGAGGAGACACTTACTACATTCTGTATAACTTTTGTGACCATTCATGTGAGCACTTTCGACCATTTATATGAACACATTTCGTTCTTGAGTAAGTGTTCTAAAGACAGATATAAAACTGTCGAGATGACAGGAAGGGGTTCGGACACTCACTTGTAGATCATTTATGTGAACTGTTTCCGGTCTTAAGGGGGGTTTACACGGTCAAACGGTTCGTCGAACGAGGTTCGACAGACAAGTGTTTGAAATAATGTTCGAACGTATGAACGGTGTATATGGTTGTCGAACACGTTCCGTGTTCCCCGTTCACACGTTCGAACATCACTTCAAACACTTGTCAGTCGAACCGCGTTCGACGAACCGTTTGGCCTTGTAAATCCCCCTTTACAGAAGTCTTCTAAAGACAGTTATAAACTCACCAGTTGATAGGGAGACGGACTTGGTATAAGAGCTACACCCATCCACTGATGCACCGGTTTGTGTCAAAATGAGTTCCTCTTCGAGTGGGGGTGGAAATAAAACATGTTGGAGCTGAGGGATTATGGATGCCTTTCCTTTTGGCCCGCGGTGGGATCAAGTCTGCGTTAGTAGAAGAAGAAGAAGAAGAAGAAGAAGAAGAAGAAGAAGAAGAAGAAGAAGAAGAAGAAGAAGAAGAAGAAGAAGGAGAAGGAGAAGAAGAAGAAGAAAAGAAGAAGAAGAAGAAGAAGAAGAAGAAGAAGAAGAAGGAGAAGGAGAAGAAGAAGAAGAAGAAGAAGAAGAAGAAGAAGAAGAAGGAGAAGAAGAAGAAGAAGAAGAAGAAGAAGAAGAAGAAGAAGAAGAACACATTAGGATGCCTCTAAAGAGACCTACTAAAAGAAGTGATGGGGATTCTTAACTCAGAAAAAAGAGGAAAAGAGAAGTTATAAGGGATGGGGGAGGGTGCCAAGACGCCATTGCTCTTTTGCCATCTTCTTTAGTGGCACCACCAGTGCCATAGCTGATGGAAACCCAGCAGGAGGTATGAAGTAAAAACCGCCAACGGAAGGAACTTGAGATGACGCAGGCAAGAAGATGATGCCAGGGAGGGGAGATGGGAGGATTATGAAGGGGGAGATGATGCTGATATGAGGGGATAGGGGGAGATAGATAGTTAATGGTGCCAATGAGTAAGGGAATAGAAATGCAAAAGATGACGTTTATGATTTTTCACTTAAGGGAAAAAATGAATAGTAGAGGCTAGCAAAAGGTCGACATTAAAATAATATGCAAATAAAACACCCAAATAATAAAATATTTATCATCTATCACATTGCTCATAGAGCAAAGTAATCCCCTTATTGTTTCTTTGAAAGCTACATTTCATTTAACTGTATGTATTACCCTCTTACTTATTAGTTCAATCACATGTCTACTTATAAGTTACTTTTATGTTTAGAAGAATCACCTTTGTATAAAAATGGAGATATTTGTTTGTTAGTTTGTTTGATTTTTGTATCGGCTACCCCCCAATTAAAGTGGGAAACAGCTAAGGAAGATAGATCACTTGGAAAAAAAACTACTAGTTGCAAAAGCTAGAAAAAGAGAGTCACTGAAATTAAAAGTAAATAAAACATCCACAAAACATATGAAATAATATTAAAAAAAAACCTTTATGGAATTAAAGTACGCTCAAAACGCCATAAATATCACATCAAATATTAATAAAATCTTAATAATCTCAAAATTATTAATAATAAATGGAAAATATATATTAATATTGATATGCGTGTGTATGTTTGTGTGTGTGTGCATTCCCAAACTCTCTCAAACATCTGAGTATTGACTGAAATAATGATTAATAGAAGATAATTGAAGACAGCTAAAGGAAGGATGCCGATGATGCCATCCTTAACTATTAAGGATATCAGGGAGTGCCTGTGGGCACAAGTCCAATTGTAATATTTTAGATTTAAATAAAAATAAAAAAACCTTTCTCAACCACCTATGTCTTGACTGAATATAATTATTAAAAGAAGATACTGAAGAGAGCAACAGAAAGGATGCCAGTGATGCACTCCTGGCACTCATTATTAGTGCCAAAGAGGCACTAACAAGGCCTCCGAAGTACTCCTCTGGAGGTTGGCTCAGAGGCTAAATGACCACCAGGTTGGTGCTTAGCCCCAGCTGAGGGGCACTTTTTCACTCTTTCGGGGTCATCAAGGCTGACCTTCACTACACCATTTTATAAGAGTTAGGCACAGTAAATACTTGTATGTACACACATCAAGGTTGCCCTTCACGACATCATATAATAAGGGTTATGCGCGGCGTGTATGTATATACATCAAGGTTGACCTTCACCACACAATTTTCTAAGGGTTAGAGACTGTTTGTACTTGTGTGTGCATATATCAAGGTTGACCTTTATTATACTATTTTCTGATGGTTATGCACTGCATGCACTTATTATTATATACATCAAGGTTGATCTCTATTACACCATTTGCTAAGTGTTTAATATTCCCATATCAAGGTTGACCTTGACTACACCATTTTACGAGGGTTGTGGACTGCATGTACTTGTATGTACATACATCATGGTTAACCATAACAATACCATTTCCTAGGAGCTAAAATATACGTATATCAAGGTTGACCTTGGCTGCTACTTTCTGAGGGTTATATATGCACGTTCATGAAGGTCGAGCTACACCATACCATTTAATAAGGGTCATCAACTGTCTGCACATGTATGTAAGTATATCATGGTTACTTTAGAGTGTGTTATATTTTTCGTGTATGTACCCCCGTAAAGGTTACACGATTATAAACAAACGGGAAATGAAAGTTGTGAGGTTACGTATGTACATATATCATGGCTGAACTTTACTACATAATTTTCTAAAGGATATATATGAATAGCTACACTAAGGTATACTTTCACTATATTCTCTCTTTAGTATACCGAACCATGAAATAGTAAAAAAAAAAAAAATCTTAAAATGGATTATGTTCATCAACAAAATAGTACTTTAAAATATGAGTGATTGGATACGTTCAGGGTGTGTGTATATGTATATAAATACAACAACAATAAACTGATATTGAAAGAAAAGAAGGAACTCAGTAAAAGCTAAAGAAAATAAAAATAAAGCACAACAACAGTTCCAGCAGTGTTAACTGAACATGTAACATCATAAATAAATATATATATATATATATATATATATATATATATATATATATATATATATATATATATATATATATATATATATATATATATATATATATATATATATACATATATATATATATATATATATATATATATATATATATATATATATATATATATATATATATATATATATATATATATATATATATATATATATATATATATATATATATATATATATATCTCGAAATGATACACTATATATATTGACTACTATCGAACATCTAAACTTGGGAAAAATGCTTCAAATAATTCTTTCTTAAGAAGAAAGACAAAGTCGATAAATTCAAGTTTTATATATCGTGCAAAGAAAAGAGTTTCGAGATAATATGTTATTTAATATAAAACAAGACGATAAATTACTCAAGATATATATTACAAAGAGATAAGAAGATATATGATGTATTAATGCTTTCTCTCAAAGCAAGCAATGCAAGAAGAGTTTATATATATATATATATATATATATATATATATATATATATATATATATATATATATATATATATATATATATATATATATATATATATAATGGAAAAGAATAAACACGCCAATTAGGAAATAAGAAAAAAATAAGAAATTTTTAAATTGTGAAATTTTTGACTGTCTGCTATTGAGGGGTTCTAAAAATAAAAAAAATGTGAAATCTCATGGAAAATCTTCATAATTATTACTTTGTCAAATAAACTTGAGGAATTAACTGTGAATATATAAAAATAATAAAAAGAAAGACAATTAATATAAAATAAACATAACAAAAATAAATAATCGGAAGACGAAAAATGTAAAAAAAAAAAAATACACAGACATAGAAGTGCATTCTCATGGAAAAAGTGTTTTCCTCTAATTTGTTTTTTTAATTGAGAAATTACCTGTGACTAAAGGAAGAAGAGGAGGGAAGAAGAAGTGGGAAGAGGTGAAAGAGAAGGATGAAAAGGGACATGGAAGAGTAAGAGGAGGAAAAAAAAGGGGGGAAGAGGAGGAAAAAAAGAAAATGAATAAATAAAAGCTATACATAGAACAAATAAATAAAAGCTATACAAAGAACATATAAATAAAAGCTATAGAAAGAACAAATAAATAAAAGCTATACAAAGAACAAGTAAATAAAGCTATACAAAGAACAAGTAAATAAAAGCTATACATAGAACAAATAAATAAAAGCTATACAAAGAACATATAAATAAAAGCTATAGAAAGAACAAGTAAATAAAAACTATAGAAAGAACAAGTAAATAAAAGCTATAGAAAGAACAAGTAAATAAAAGCTATAGAAAGAACAAGTAAATAAAAGCTATAGAAAGAACAAGTAAATAAAAGCTATAGAAAGAACAAGTAAATAAAAGCTATAGAAAGAACAAATAAATAAAAGCTATAGAAAGAACAAGTAAATAAAAGCTATAGAAAGAACAAGTAAATAAAAGCTATAGAAAGAGCAAGTAAATAAAAGCTATAGAAAGAACAAGTAAATAAAAGCTATAGAAAGAACAAGTAAATAAAAGCTATAGAAAGAACAAGTAAATAAAAGCTATAGAAAGAACAAGTAAATAAAAGCTATAGAAAGAACAAGTAAATAAAAGCTATAGAAAGAACAAGTAAATAAAAGCTATAGAAAGAGCAAGTAAATAAAAGCTATAGAAAGAACAAGTAAATAAAAGCTATAGAAAGAACAAGTAAATAAAAGCTATAGAAAGAACAAGTAAATAAAAGCTATAGAAAGAACAAGTAAATAAAAGCTATAGAAAGAACAAGTAAATAAAAGCTATAGAAAGAACAAGTAAATAAAAGCTATAGAAAGAACAAGTAAATAAAAGCTATAGAAAGAACAAGTAAATAAAAGCTATAGAAAGAACAAGTAAATAAAAGCTATACAAAGAACAAATAAATAAAAGCTATAGAAAGAACAAGTAAATAAAAGCTATAGAAAGAACAAGTAAATAAAAGCTATAGAAAGAACAAATAAATAAAAGCTATACAAAGAACAAGTAAATAAAAGCTATACAAAGAACAAGTAAATAAAAGCTATACAAAAAACAAATAAATAAAAGCTATACAAAGAACAAATAAATAAAAGCTATACAAAAAACAAATAAATAAAAGCTATAGAAAGAACAAATAAATAAAAGCTATACAAGAACATATAAATAAAAGCTATAGAAAGAACAAGTAAATAAAAGCTATAGAAAGAACAAGTAAATAAAAGCTATACAAAGAACAAGTATATAAAAGCTATACAAAGAATAAGTAAATAAAAGCTATACAAAGAACAAATAAATAAAAGCTATACAAAGAACCAAACAAAAAATATGAAACAAAATAAACACTTATATAGTATGACGAGACAGAAATTCCATGACCCTTGAAGTTATAAATATAATTCAGCCGCAATTAGTTAATTGCTGAGTCTGCAGTTATTAAATACGATGCGAGTATTCTACCACGATTTTACAAATGAAATTTTCTTTTGAATTAAATACTATATTGTCTATGTCTATGTCGAAGCAGTACGAAATGCAGGGCGTATATGTGTGTGTGTGTGTGTGTGTGTGTGTGTGTGTGTGTGTGTGTGTGTGTGTATTTATGTGCATGTGTGTGTTTGTGAGTGAGTGTGTGTGTGTATGTATTTATGTGCGTGTGTGTGTGTGTGCGTTTGCATGTGTATTTTGTGTATTTACCTAATTGCGTTCAAGGGAAAGAGCCCTATGCTTGAAATTCCCCGTCTCCTGGTAGGTTTCAGTTTTTACTCACTGACAAGTGTGTGTGCTTGTGAGTGCGAGCGCGCGAGTGTGTGTGTGTGTGTGTGAGTTTACGTCTACATCTCGAAATAAATAGCAAGTAACATACAAATGAACAGCTTACAGCTAAAACAAGAACAAAAAAATTGGGATAATGATATCTCAGAGTCTACTTAATTACTACGATAGAATTGTCGTTTAAAAATTAAGTCTTCCAAGATGAATATAAACAAGCGGCGAAATAAACAAATTTCCCTTAAGTTACACCATAGATTTGCTACGAATTAAAAAACGCAACATAGGTGAAGTATATGCCATATATTTAATCAATGAGACGATATTACAGGTAAAATCTAAAATATCTTTAGCTGTTAATTGGCTAACATTCATCTTAAATCTCTAGAGAAGGCGGTGTGTGTGTGTGTGTGTGTGTGTGTGTGTGTGTGTGTGTGTGTGTGTGTGTGTGTGTGTGTGTGTGTGTGTGTGTATGTGTGTGTGTGTGCGTGTTTGTGTGTGTATGTGTGTGTGTGTGTGTGTGTGTGATTTGCAGGGAACCGTTCGTTCTCTATCGCTACAGTGTGCTGCTTGATATCAGCACGCAAGATATAGATAATTTAATATATAACATCATGATTAAAAATGCAAAAGTGTCACAGGTCATCTACATTCGCTCTAAACATGAACTAAAACACAATCTAAAGATTCAGAACTACATCGTTTCCTACTGATTTATAACTGACCTTAGTTTACACACACGCATATATGTACACACACACACACACACACACACACACACACACACACACACACACACACACACACACACACACACTGCTATCTTCTGAGAGAGACGAGATTGCTGCTTGGAATGTTCAGATTAAGGAAAACATTGAAAAGTTCAGAAAAGAGTTCCAGGAGCTGAATATGGAAAATGATGCCATGAAAACGTCCTTTGCTGATGCACTAAAGGGGAATGTGGCAGTAAAAGAGGCTGTAAAGGTGGTGGCACTGGAAAACATACAAACAGTTGACTATAAAGAGACAGTAATCGAAAAAATGAAAGACGTTGTGATGGAAAGGGCAAACCCACTCATCAGACAGGCACTTGATAAGGAGAAGACAGTGGTAATCTCAGGCATAAGTGAATCCCAGGAGCCAACATGGCAGGGGAGACTTGAAGAAAATAAAGCTAGGGTTGTAGACCTGATAAGAAAGCTTGGAGTAGTATGTGGTCCTGAGGATATTGTAAACATACACCAACTAAGTAAATATTCGAGGGAAGGAAAGCCGAGACCAACAAAAGTAACCTTTGAGAGAGGGGAGACATGTAGGGAAATATTGTTGAGAAAAAAAAGTCTAAAAGACCTTCAAGAATGCAAAGAAGTGTTCATTAGACGATACAGAACACAGGAAGAGATGGGAAAGATCAAAAACTTGTTGCAAGAGGCAAGAAGGTTAAATGATGAAAGAAATGAAGAAGAGAAGAAAAATTTTCGTTACGGAATACTTCCAGACAAAGGGGAGATAAAGAAGATAATGACAGAAGATCAGGGGATGGGGCCTCATTAAGATTGTTATACACAAATGCTGATGGATTAGCTGGTAAGGCAGTAGAATTAAAAGATAGGATTCACAACAGTAAGGCAGATATAGTAGCAATTACAGAGACTAAGTTGAGTGAGGACATAAACAGTGTCACAGTTTTTCCTAAGGGCTTCAGAATACTAAGGGTCGAAAGATCTGAGAGGACTGGTGGAGGGATAGCACTGCTCATAAGTGAGAGGATTCAAGTTGAAGAGATAAACTTGGCTATAGAAAGTGAGTTCAGGGAATTTCTTGTTGCTCGCATAAATACTGGGTCAGAGAGCATTATAATAACTGTTGTATACAACCCACCAAGGAACCAAAATAGGCTTGAAATTTATGAGGAAAGTCATATAGGTACGATTGAAGTCATAAACTCAGTTGTTAACATGGCGCGGGAGAAAAAATGTAGGATTTTGATTATGGGAGACTTTAATCATAAAGAGATAGATTGGATAAATCTTGATCCACACAGTGGTGAGGACTCCTTTGGGGCAAGATTCCTAGATTGCATACAAGGGAATTTCCTACACCAACATGTAATGGAACCAACAAGAGCCAGGGGTGGGGATGAGCCATCACTACTTGATCTGGTGTTCACAGATAATGTGTTGGATATTGAAAATATTGAGTATGAACCACCAATTGGAAAGAGTGACCACTGTGTGTTGTTGATGGAGTATATCATTGAAGACATTCTTCCTGAGAGTAGAGGCACTGAGGACATGAGGAGGAACTATCAGAAAGGAGATTACATCAAAATGAATGAGCTTTTTGCAGTTATTGACTGGAGAACCTTATTTTACAACAAATCTGTACAAGAAATGTATGACATCTTTTGTGAGAAATATGGGAAGATAGTAGATTGCTGCATACCTGTCACCAAAGTAGGTGTAATTCATGCCAGAGAGAAATGGTTCGATAATGGGTGTAAAAGAGCTAAGGAGTGGAGAGACAAATGCTGGAAAAGGTATAGGAGGAGAAAAAACATAAATGCCTGGCAAACCTACAAAAGAGCAAGAAATGACTACCTAAGTAAAAGGAGAGAGGCAGAGAAAGATTATGAGAGGGACATCACCAGGAAGGCTAAAGAAAATCCCAAGCTTTTCCACAGCTTTATCAGAGGAAAACTGAAGGTAAAAGAACAGGTTTTAAGGCT
>JAXCGZ010024239.1:7500-10902 GCA_037179515.1 Halocaridina rubra | reverse complement strand
GTGTTTTCTCATATATATATATATATATATATATATATATATATATATATATATATATATATATATATATATATATATATATATATATATATATATATATATATATATATATATATATATATATATATATATATATATATATATATATATATATATATATATATATATATACATATATATACATATATATTTATATATATATATATATATATATATATATATATATATATATATATATATATATATATATATATATATATATATATATATATATATATATATATATATATATATATATATATATATATATATATATATATATATATATATATATATATATATATATATATATACATATATATACATATATATTTATATATATATATATATATATATATATATATATATATATATATATATATATATATATATATATATATATATATATATATATATATATATATATATATATATATATATATATATATATATGCATACAAATACGTGACCTCATTTCCCCTTGCAAGGGGGGTGGCTGAGCCAAGAAACACGCATTCACCACGATCTACATATACCTCAACTACTCCTCTTAGCTCCTTGGGGTTAAAGAGTTGCCATATTTACCCCCCTCCTTCCTCCCAGCCTGGGCCATCCATAAGCTGCAGCTAGTTTGCCTCCAGTGCTTCATCACAGGGTAACTCCCCTCACACATGTCCATCATGGTTCACTGAGCCAGCAGGTGCGAGAAATCCCTTTGGCCTGTGTCACCTATATAAAATTTTCCTCCACTCATCCCAATCTCTTGCATTCTTTCTTCCCTGCTCCACTGGCATTCCACGTGAATCCAATCATCTCATTCTAGATTTTCCTCTTGACCTAACTCCAATTACTTCTGCACTCCATACTCTCTGTGTACACATTGAGGTCTCAATAATTTTACATTTATCAAGTGACTAAGTTTAAATTCACAACTAAAAAATTAACGAAAGCATACTCAAATATAAACCTTTAAGTTTAAGTGACAGTGATTATTGCTACTTCAGTGTTTAAAAAGATATAAAAAAATTAATTATAATTTTAAATAATTTCAGAAACCGTTTAGGGCGTCCCTCCCAATGTTACTGATTTTAACCACTTTTCTATCGAGACTGACCTTAAAAGGACCTTTCTCCTCCCATTGAATGTTCTCATCGGAAAAAGTTCCTCTCTGACCTTTCGAGTATAGATACCAATATTTTTCCTGAAGTTTTTCCCTCATCACTTGATACAATATTCCAATATTCACGTCATGACATCAAAAGGCAATTGGAAAAAACTAGATAGATACACTGTGCAAAACAAGTCAGGTTATCTCCAAGGTAGTGGAGCTCTATCCAAAACACAGTGTAAAGCGTATCATTAAAAGGCAGGCAAAAAAAAAAGAAATAAATTCAAATATAATCACTTTCATCCCCAGTGGCCTGAATATCTCATCAAATGGAGAACTTGACAAACTCTTTCAATCTCAAACTTCGAGAGCAAAACCTGTAGAATTTGATAAAGCAATCAACCAAACAGACCAACATCGAATGATTGAAAGTCTTGCAGATAAGGTGACAATTCTGGAAGCAGATGCTGAAGAGGTGAAAGCTTTGCAATACACGGTGGAAATGCTAAAAGCAGACATTGTCCTACTTAAAAATGATAACTCTAACTTGAAACAGCTAATAGAAACATCACCCCTCAACTCAGTGCCGTCACACTACAATAATGATGTCTCTTATCAACAATCCTCATACTTCGCCAACTAGGTTTTCTGTCCCTATTCACATTTCCATCATTGTTTTGAAAGACGAATGTAAAAGTGCTATTGAAGAGAAACATCCAGATAAAATTGATAGTCAGCAAGATAGCCTGAATACACCATCTAGCACATATAATCAATTCAGTAATAGGTTGCAAAGCAGCAAATTAGAAATAATATTGCTCTTCTCCACTGCTCCTAACAACACTACAACAGTCACTAACCAGTACAACCTTATTACACCATCCAACACAAATAAGCAATCCAGCAATGTTTCAAAACAGCGAAGAAAACAGAGAATAAAAAACAGAAGCCTTCGCCACTACTCCTAACAACACAAGAACAGTCTCTATTCCAAAAAGTCCATCGAAGTCCTCCCCCTCACAGCCAACGCTACCCAATAATGAAAGTGCAAGGTCTACAGCTCAGATATATATTGCCACGCCTGGCAATCCCTCTGGGAGAGAGATACATAATATTTTTACAAATCAAGGCATTCTCTCTGAAGAAATCCAGATAAGGGAGCTTTCTCGCAACCCAAATTTAATCTCCTTCACAGTAATGATATCAAAAGGATTTGAATACGTGGCTTGCAAAGTGAATCAATGGCCTGCAGGCATTTTTGTCCAGCCGTTTTGCGGTGGCAAACAGTAGACACAACCTGGGCTATCAACAAATGTCCCAAACAACAGCCATCCTGGAACAAACAGCAAAGAGCCTATGAAAAGATCCTCTATTAGTGAGACCTCTGGAAGATATACAGTACACACTCCGTCCACACACGAGACACTTCTCTTGGAGAGATGGCTCCTATAACCCTAGACACTCGGCTAGACACACAAACATCGGGAAGGCCCAATCAAACCATGGCACATACTCAAGTCAGCATTATCCATTCTATGGTAGGTACAGACACCAGGATCCACGGACTAACCCCAAAACATACCATGACTGTGAATTCCCAGCAGTATCACACAGTCATAACACCCGTGGAAAAATCCAAGAACAAACTACAACTATGACTATGGATACCTCCATAAAGCAGTGTAAGAATGTAACCTTAGTACATGTGAACACTCAACTCCCTTCTTGCTCATTTTGAGGAAATAATAATGCCAATAAATAACTACAGCATAGATATCCTCTGTGTAAGTGAAACTTAGTTTCTTCCTACAACTGAAAATAAGCGTGTGCATATCCCAGAGTTTAAAATATAGTGTAAAGGCTATGGCCATGGGGATGGGATCTGTATATATGCTAGACATTATTTTAGTGCATCAGAAATGAACATAGGTCAAGAAAAAGCTGAAGAACTCGAAGATAAATGGATCACTGTGCAATATCAGAAACTTCTATTTTTCATAATAGGGTGCATTTGCCAACACCTTAAAGCACCTTCCAGCCCATTCAATCATTTGCTAGAAATATTCAGAAATATCTGTGTGAGCCACGAACCCATATATATACTGGGTGACTTTAATGATGACTTGCTCTCAGTAGGTAACAAAATGAAAAGGGTAATCAATACTGAAAAGTTAACACAAATAGTGACAAAACTGGCCTATAAAACCCCTAATTCTAGGACTGATATATCTGATAATAAATGAAGTGGAATGTAT
>JAXCGZ010024239.1:0-2500 GCA_037179515.1 Halocaridina rubra | reverse complement strand
ATGTTAACTTGTGCACATCTTTCTTTGTAAATACAGTATTATCAATCAACATCTCTCTCTCAGTACACATTTCTATCATATTCTCTCCACTTTTATTCAAACCAGGTACTCCATACTTCCCAATTACACCATTCACTGGTTCATTCCTTACTCTATCATTCAAATCTCCCATCAACACCACATTCACATTCATTCCCAAGTCTTCCACACATTCGTTCACTTTCATCCAAAATTCTTCTCTTTTATCCTCACTTCTTTCACTGCCTGGGCCATATGCGCTCAGAAACTTCCAAACCCTGCATCCCAGTCTCATTTTAGCCACTTTTATTCGAGATGATGCTTTCTTCCACTCCACCATACACTCATTTATCTCTTCACTCTCCAACAAAGCCACTCCCTCTCTTCCTCTCCCTTGCTCAACTCCAGACACCCTACCTACCACACTCCCAAATGTCACCTCACCATTCCCCTTATCTTAGTTTCACTCACACAAACAAACAAACATTTAACAAACAAATATTTATATCCATTTTTGTACAATGGCTATTCTTATAAATTTAAGAGTAACTTATAAGTAGACATGTAATTGAACTAAGAAGTAAGAGGGTAATATATACAGCTAAAGTAAATATAGCTTTCCTAGAAAATAATAATACTGTCATAAAAATGTTAACAATAATGTTAATAATAAAGCAGTAATAATAACACTCGAAACAGGATCGTTATTATCGGCATCATAACCATATTTGTATTCCTTACGACGATATAATAATTAGTTCTTAGCTTAGAGAACAGAGAAGGCGATATCAGTTTACATATAGAGTGGTTAGTGTTAAGGGAAATTGGATTAAATCATGAAGTTTAATTAATGTGTGAGCAGCAACTATTTGTCCAAAAGAAAACTATATATTTGCTTTTGAAAGCTGTGAAGGAGGATGAATTTTTAAGATGCTCTGGAATATTGTTCCAGAGTGTTGGCCATTTAACAGTGATCATTATTGAACATACCTCTGTGTGTTTTCTCTGATTAAAGAGCTCACTACTCTGTCTTGTGTTGGTTTCCCTTGTATCCATGACTGTTTTTAAATTAAATAGCCAGCGAGGATCATGATGGTTCAAAATTTGCATACAAAAACTTAAATAGCATAGGCGACCTTGTTTTCTGAGTGCAGCCACTCAAGTTTTTTGAGAGCTGGTGTGATGTGGTCATATTTTCTTATTCCTCCTAGGGCAACTCGAGCTGCAAAATTAAAAAGCTTCTGTATTCTGTTTATACGAGTCTTTGTGGTAACTTTCCAAACAGTTGTGTGGTAATTAATGTGACTTGGGCTAGAGATTCAACAACAGTCATTTGAGTGGTAGTCTCAAAATTGTCTTTTATACATGATCAGTACATTAATGTTCCTATAACCTTTTTGCATACTTTATTTATATGGGAGTCAAACCACATGTACTTATCTCAAAGTGAATTCCTAGATATTTTACTGTTTTGCTAGGTGTAATGATATTGCCGCAAAAATTAATGGCTGTGTTTTCTGGACTATGTCCTATTTGGAACCCTGATCCAATAAGCATGTATTGTGTTTTACCTTCGTTAATTAACAGCCCAATTTCTTGAAAATAGGTTTTAATTTTTGACAGAGTGTTATCTGCTTTTAGGGGTAGCTATGGGAGATTATTAGTATCACCACTAAGGAGTAGTTGAGTGTCATCTGCATATTGTATGACTATACAGTCAGAAATGAAAGAAGATAGATCATTTACGTATATGGAAAATAGGATAAGACAAGTACTGATCCCTGTGGAACACTAAGTGCTAAATTTTTTGGCATAAAGATAATGTTGTTAAGATGAATAGACTGTTTGGGCTTAGACAGATATTCACTAAACCAGCTCAGGTCAATATTTACGTTAGTGCATTTACTAATAAGAATTTCATGGATTACACTGTAGAAGTCTTTTGATAAGTTTAATAATACAAGCAGAGAGATTTTATTTCATATCTATTTTATTATAGATACTATTAATAACTTTGAACAGCGCAGTTTCCGTCGAGAGTTTCGGTCTGAAGCCATGAATGTTAATAGCTAATAGTCTATTTACCTCTAAATATGATATAAGTTGGCATGCAACAATTTTTTTCTATTATTTTAGAGAAAATGGGTAGCAGGGAAATGGGACAATAGTTTATCACATCTTCTCTGCCCCCCTTTGTATGCAGAGGTATTACATGCGATTTTTTCCATGAGTCAAGAAACCCTTTAGTAACAATGGATGTGTTTATAATAGCTAGAATATAAGATGCAATCATGGGTAGAGCATCTTTGATGAATTGAAATGGTATACCATCTGGACCATTAGAGCCAGTGTTTCTTACTCTTTATGGTAAGAATTAGGGTAGTACAATCGACAGGATTTACCTTGAAGTACTCTCTTTTGTATACATTGGAAGAATTGACATTTAAGTAATTACTCATGTTCCCTGAAATGATGTTTTCTT
>JAXCGZ010024238.1:0-5000 GCA_037179515.1 Halocaridina rubra | reverse complement strand
ATTCGGGAAAGTGAGTCAGAAAAAGAAAACTGTCGGAGAAGAATGCAAGACACAAAAAAAGCTGGGAATGAAAGTCGGACCAAGAGAAGTCGGGTGAGAAAGTCGGTCAAAGAAAAAAGTCTGACAAAGAAAGCAAAAGTTGGCCAAAAGAAAGAATAGGACTAAATAATCTAAAAAATAAAAGGTAGGACAAAGAAAATAGAAGAAGAATTAAAGACAATGCAATAAAAATCGGAGTAAAACAATACACTAAGTCGGCAGAAGAATATCAAAGTCGGACAAAGAGAGGCCGAAAACCAAGTCAGGGAAAAAGTCAGACAAAGGAAGATAGGAAAAAGAGCCGGACATAAAAAAAAAAAAATAGTAAAACGTTGGACAGAGAATGCAGAAGAAAAAGTTGAGCATAGAGAAGAGGTAAAAATGTCGGACAAAGAAAGTTGTCGGGAAAAAGTCGGGGAAAGACTCGTCCGGAACCCCTCAAATATTTCTTGGTCATCGGGAAAAAATATGTCGGCTAAAGGAAAAATGAGATTAATTAGAAATTTAAAACAAAAATAAGAAAAAATTTAAATAAAACAAAGAGGGAAAAATATTGTGAAAATAAAATCCATAAATAAAATTAATTCAATAACTCAATGGCAAAAAAAAAAAAAATTACGGGGAAAAAAATATTACGTCATCCACTGACGAAATAATATAGGACAAAGAAAATTTAAGAAAATAAAGCCAATTAAAAACCTCAATGGAAATAAATACATAAATTCAATGCAGTTAAAAATTCAAATACGGAAACGGAATTATTTTTTTGTGTCCATTGACGTGATTGCGTGCGTGCGTGCACGCACTCACGCACCTTTACGCAAAGAACTACAAGAAAGACATGTTATTGCGTGTTTGAGAATATTCACGAAATGCTGTTTAACACTGGCAATGTCATTATTAAGTAATGATTTTTTTTGTGTTCTTTAAATCAACGTTCGACACATAGACTCTTGATTTTGATTCTGCTTACGTTTTTTTTATTATTATTATTATTATTATTATTATTATTATTATTATTATTATTATTATTATTATTATTATTATCATTATTATTATTATTATTATCATTATTATTATTGTTGTTGTTAGAAGTAGTAGTAGTAGTAGTAATAGTAGTAGAAATAGTAGCAACAGTTGTAATAGAAGTAGTAGTAGTAGTAGAAGTAGCAGTAGTAGTAATATTACAGAAATTATTTTTGTTAATATTTTACCATTATTATTATTATTATTATTATTATTATCATTATTATTATTATTATTATTATTATTATTATTATTATTATTATTATTATCATCATTATCATTATTATTATTATTACAATAATAATAGTAATAATAATAATAATAATGATATGATAATAATAATAATAATAATAATAATAATAATAATAATAATAATAATAAGAGAAATACTATTAATTTGGTGGTAAGTAAGGTTTTGACTGCTTGCTCTAAGTTATATCAAAGCGAACAAAAACAGGAATTTCCTACCCAGTCAAGGAACGGACCTCCCCTCACCCCCCCCCAAATAAAAAGAAGAAGAATACAGAAGGAAAAATAAAATAAACTAGTAAAAATTAATAAATAAATATACAAGCATAAACAACTAGCACCGTTCCACATCAATCACCATTATCATCATTGTTATGATTATAATCATCATTACTACTACTACTACTACTACTACTACTACTACTACTACCACTACCACTACTATTGCTACTACTACTACTATTAATAATAATAATAATAATAATAATAATAATAATGATGATGATGATGATGATGATGATGATGATGATGATGATGATGATGATGATGATGATGATGATGATGATGATGATGATGATAATAATAATAATAATAATAATAATAATAGACTGCTATAGCATCTTATCCTACCAAAATGATAATCATTATCATTATTATCATAATAATAATTATTTTTATTATTATAATTATTATTATTATTATTATTATTATTATTATTATTATTATCTCTCTCTCTCTCTCTCTCTCTCTCTCTCTCTCTCTCTCTCCTCTCTCTCTCTCTCTCTGAAAAGAAAATAAAGTCTTTCGTCATGGTGGTTTATTTTCTCTCGTATACAAACTCCGCTAAAATGTAGCTTTTGATTTAGGAGGCAACGCCCTAAACCTAGGTATAGAAGTCACACTTTATCAAATTTTTTACGAGTTGCCGACTTTGAGCGTTAATTTTTCCGACATTACGGCAGAGAGCATGAAGATGCGTGCATAATTCCGAGTGTGTGTGTGTGTGTGTGTGTGTGTGTGTGTGTGTGTGTGTGTGTGTGTGTGTGTGTGTGTGTGTGTGATTACCTAATTGTGTTTACGGGAAAGAGCACAAAGCTCGTATCTTCCCGTCTCCTCATCGGTTCCATTTTATACTTAGTCATACTTATCATACCTGTCCTTAAAACTATGGATTGAGATAGCATTAACTACCTCCTCGCTTAGCCAATTCCAATTATCAACTACTCTTACACTGAAAAAGTATTTCCTTACATCCTGCGAAGAAGTTTTCTTACGAAGCTTCAAACTATGACCTCTAGTTCTAGAGCCAGCCATATCAAAATATCGATCCCTATCCACTCTATCATAACCATGAAGGAATTTAAAGACTGTCACCATATCCCCCCTCACTCTTCTAGCTTCGAGTGATGGTAAGTCTAATTCCCTCAGCCTCTCATCATAACTGAGATTGCGTATTTCTGGCACCAGTTTCGTGGCATGTCTTTGAACTTTTTCAAGCTTAGCTATGTGCTTTTTTAAGTGCGGATTCCAAAAGGGGGCTGCATATTCGAGTTTTGGCCTCACATAGGTTACATAAATATTTCTGAACATTTCCTTGTCCATGTGCCTGAAGGCTACCCTTACATTTGATAAGAATGCATATGCTGCCCTTACTATGCCATTTATATGTATTTCTGGAGACAAATCTGCCAGTATGTTTACTCCTAGATCTCTCTCATTTTCTGTCTCTTGAAGTTGTACTCCAGCCACCGAGTAGTCAAGCTTGGGCCTTCTTGCACTTGTACCCATTCTCATTACCTTACATTTTGAAGTATTGAATTTCATTAGCCACTTTTCTGACCACTCATGCAGATTATTTAGATCCTCCTGAAGTTCTCTACCATTGTTCTCGTTTTTTACTTTCTTCACAATCTTTGCATCATCTGCAAACATATTCATGAATGAATTTACAGACTCTGGTAGGTTATTTACATATACAAGGAACAAAAGTGGCCCTAAAACTGAACCCTGTGGAACTCCACTACTAACTCTTCTCCATTCAGACACTGAGTGTCTTACTCTAACCCTCTGTTCCCTTCCTTCTAAGTAAGTTTTTATCCATTCCAAAACATTTCCACCTATTCTAGCCATTGATTGCAGCTTCCTAATAAGTCTCCCATGTGGAACAGTGTCAAACGCTTTCTGGAAGTCTAGGAATATGCAATCTGCCCAGCCCTCTCTTTCCTGTAAGATTTGGCTTACCTCATCATAAAATTCTAATAAGTTTGTTACTGTTGATCTACCTTCTCTGAAGCCATGTTGCCTCACTGACAAAAAGTTGAAGGATTCCAAGTGAAGAGAGATATGTTTCCTTAGTAGTTTCTCCATAACTTTGCAAACTATGCTGGTCAAGGAAATTGGTTTATAGTTCAGAGCCGTATCACTTCTTCCCTTTTTGAAGATAGGCATCACATTTGCTTGTTTCTAGCATCTTGGAATCTCCCCCGACTCCAGTAACTCCTTAAATATGATACTTAGTGCCACTGATATTGTGTTTGCGCATTTTTTAAGCACATGAGGGGATATGTCATCGGGACCTGTAGCTTTATGAACATCTAAATCCATCAGCGCTTTGCATACCTCTGTGGCTGTAAGGTTGATGTTCTCTAATACCGGCCCTTGAGCTTCTATCACTGCAATCTGAGGGGGTGGGGGTATTTTCTACTGTAAATACTGACTGAAATTCCTTGTTCAATTCTTTGCAGATCTCTTCATTTGTCTCAGTGATGCTTCCATCTGCTCTCTTTAGCCTTAAAACCTGTTCTTTTACCTTCAGTTTTCCTCTGATAAAGCTGTGGAAAAGCTTGAAATTTTCTTTAGCCTTCCTGGTGATGTCCCTCTCATAGTCTCTCTCTGCCTCTCTCCTTTTACTTAGGTAGTCATTTCTTGCTCTTTTGTAGGTTTGCCAGGCATTTATGTTTTTTCTCCTATACCTTTTCCAGCATTTGTCTCTCCACTCCTTAGCTCTTTTACACCCATTATCGAACCATTTCTCTCTGGCATGAATTACACCTACTTTGGTGACAGGTATGTGTGTGTGTTTAAGCGTGTGCTTATGTTATTACGATAAAGCTGAGAAAGAGCATGAAGCAATGTGCATTACTGTGTGAATGAGTGTATAATTTCATGAGCGTGTTTGTGTGTGTGTGTGTGCGCGCGCGCGCGTGCTTATCATTACGGCACGGCCGGAGAAAGGCATGAAGGTATGTGCATTACTGTGCGAATGCGCGTATAATTGCGCGTGTATGTGCGTGTGTGTGCGTGCTTACGCACGCGCGCTTGTTTTATTTTCTTACGTATGCTCTGTGGGACCGACAAATTTTTACTATCCTTAAATATGAAGCGACATACACATACAGTGCGCGCGCGCACGTGTGTGTGTGTGTGTGTGTGAGTGAGAGAGAGAGAGAGAGAGAGAGAGAGAGAGAGAGAGAGAGAGAGAGAGAGAGAGAGAGAGAGAGAGATTATTATTTTTACAAAGCTGAAAACATACCTAATGAAATCAAGTGTTCCCAAAAACGAAAATAAATAATTGAAACCATATTTAGAAAACACTTCATATACTGACCAAGACCATCTTCAAAGGCAAAAAAATAACGACTAAATAAACCATGTTTTCACAAACCTGAAACTAATTTAATAATCGC
>JAXCGZ010024236.1:5000-7500 GCA_037179515.1 Halocaridina rubra | reverse complement strand
TAAAAGACCTTCAAGAATTCAAAGAAGTGTTCATTAGACGATACAGAATATAGATGGGAAAGATCAAAAACTTGTTGAAAGAGGCAAGAAGGTTAAATGAGGAAAGAAATGAAGAGGAGAAGAAAAATTTTCATTTCAGAGTTCTTCCAGACAAAGGGGAGATAAAGAAGATAATGATAGAAGATCAGGGAATGGGGCCTCATTAAGACTGTTATACACAAATGCTGATGGATTAGCTGCTAAGGCAGTAGAATTAGAAGATAGGATTCACAACAGTAAGGCAGATATATTAGCAATTACAGAGACTAAGTTGAGTGAGGACATAAACAGTGTCACAGCTTTTCCTAAGGCCTTCAGAATATTAAGGATTGAAAGATCTCAGAGGACTGGTGGAGGGATAGCACTGCTCATAAGTGAAAGGATTCAAGTTGAAGAAATAAACTTGGCTATAGAAAGTGAGTTCAAGGAATTTCTTGTTGCTCGCATAAATACTGGGTCAGAGAGCATAATAATAACTGCTATATATAACCCACAAAGGAACCAGAATAGGCTAGAAGTTTATGAGAAAAGTCATATAGGTACTATTGAAGTCATAAACTCAGTTGTTAACATGGTACGAGAGAGAAAATGTAGGATTTTGATTATGGGAGATTTTAATCATAAAGAGATAGATTGGATAAATCTTGACCCACACAGTGGTGAGGACTCATTCAGGGCAAGATTCCTAGATTGCGCACAAGGGAATTTCCTACACCAAGATGTAATGGAACCAACTAAGGCCAGGGGTGGGGATGAGCCATCACTACTTGATCTAGTATTTACAGATAATGTGTTGGATATTGAAAAAATTGAGTATGAACCACCAATTGGAAAGAGTGACCACTATGTGTTGTTGATGGAATATATCATTGAAGATATTCTGCCGGAGAGTAGAGGAACTGAGGACATGAAGAGGAACTATCCGAAAGGTGATTATAACAAAATGAATGAGCTTTTTGCAGTTATTGACTGGAGAACCTTATTTTACAACAAATCTGTACAAGAAAGGTATGACATCTTTTGTGAGAAATATGGGAAGATAGTAGATTGCTGCATACCTGTGACCAAAGTAGGTGTAATTCATGCCAGAGAGAAATGGTTCGATAATGAGTGTAAAAGAGCTAAGGAGTCGAGAGACAAATGCTGGAAAAGGTATAGGAGGAGAAAAAACATAAATGCCTGGCAAACCTACAAAAGAGCAAGAAATGACTACCTAAGTAAAAGGAGAGAGGCAGAGAGAGAATATGAAAGGGACATCACCAGGAAGGCTAAACAAAATCCCAAGCTTTTCCACAGCTTTATCAGAGGAAAACTGAAGGTAAAAGAACAGGTTTTAAGGCTAAAGAGAGCAGATGGAAGCATTACTGAGACGGATGAAGAGATCTACAAATAATTGAACAAGGAGTTTCAGTCAGTATTTTCAGTAGAAAATACCCCACCCCCTCAGATTGCAGACATAGAAGCTCAAGGGCCGGTATTAGAGAACATCAACCTTACAGGCACAGAGGTATGCAAAGCGCTGATGGATTTAGATGTTCATGAAGCTACAGGTCCTGATGACATATCCCCTCATGTACTTAAAAAATACGCAAACTCAATATCAGTGGCACTAAGTATCATATTTAAAAGGTCACTGGAGTCAGGGGAGATTCCAAGATGCTGGAAACAAGCAAATGTGATGCCTATCTTCAAAAAGGGAAGGAGGGATACGGCTATGAACCATAGACCGGTTTCCTTGACCAGCATAGTTTGCAAAGTTATGGAGAAACTACTAAGGAAACATATCTCTCTTCACTTGGAATCCTTCAACTTTTTGTCAGTGAGGCAACATGGCTTCAGAGAAGGTAGATCAACAGTAACAAACTTATTAGAATTTTATGATGAGGTAAGCCGAATCTTACAGGAAAGAGAGGGCTGGGCAGATTGCATATTCGTAGACTTCCAGAAAGCGTTTGACACTGTTCCACATGGGAGACTTATTAGGAAGCTGCAAGCAATGGCTAGAATAGATGGAAATGTCTTGGAATGGATAAAAACTTACTTAGAAGGAAGGGAACAGAGGGTTAGAGTGAGACTCTCCTCAGTGTCTGAATGGAGAAGAGTTAGTAGTGGAGTTCCACAGGGTTCAGTTTTAGGGCCACTTTTGTATCTTGTATATGTAAATGACCTACCAGAGTCTGTAAATTCATTCATGCATATGTTTGCAGATGATGCAAAGATTGTGAAGATAGTAAAAAACGAGAACAATGGTAGAGAACTTCAGGAGGATCTAAATAGTCTGCATGAGTGGTCAGAAAGGTGGCTAATGAAATTCAATACTTCAAAATGTAAGGTAATGACAATGGGTTCAAGTGCAAGAAGGCAAAAGCTTGACTACTCGGTGGCTGGAATACAACTTCAAGAGACAGAAAATGAGAGAGATCTAGGAGTAAACATACTGGCAGATTTGTCTCCAGAAATA
>JAXCGZ010024236.1:0-2500 GCA_037179515.1 Halocaridina rubra | reverse complement strand
TTTTGTCAGTGAGGCAACATGGCTTCAGAGAAGGTAGATCGACAATAACAAACTTATTAGAATTTTATGATGAGGTAAGCCAAATCTTACAGGAAAGAGAGGGCTGGGCAGATTGCATATTCCTAGACTTCCAGAAAGTGTATGACACTGTTCCACATGGGAGACTTATTAGGAAGCTACAATCAATGGCTAGAATAGGTGGAAATGTTTTGGAATGGATAAAAACTTACTTAGAAGGAAGGGAACAGAGGGTTAGAGTAAGACACTCAGTGTCTGAATGGAGAAGAGTTAGTAGTGGAATTCCACAGGGTTCAGTTTTAGGGCCACTTTTGTTCCTTGTATATGTAAATGACCTACCAGAGTCTGTAAATTCATTCATGAATATGTTTGCAGATGATGCAAAGGTTGTGAAGAAAGTAAAAAACGAGAACAATGGTAGAGAACTTCAGGAGGATCTAAATAATCTGTATGAGTGGTCAGAAAAGTGGCTAATGAAATTCAATACTTCAAAATGTAAGGTAATGAGAATGGGTACAAGTGCAAGAAGGCCCAAGCTTGACTACTCGGTGGCTGGAGTACAACTTCAAGAGACAGAAAATGAGAGAGATCTAGGAGTAAACATACTGGCAGATTTGTCTCCAGAAATACATATAAATGGCATAGTAAGGGCAGCATATGCATTCTTATCAAATGTAAGGGTAGCCTTCGGGCACATGGACAAGGAAATGTTCAGAAATATTTATGTAACCTATGTGAGGCCAAAACTCGAATATGCAGCCCCCTTTTGGAATCCGCACTTGAAAAAGCACATAGCTAAGCTTGAAAAAGTTCAAAGACATGCCACGAAACTGGTGCCAGAAATACGCAATCTCAGTTATGATGAGAGAATGAGGGAATTAGACTTACCATCACTCAAAGCTAGAAGAGTGAGGGGGGATATGGTGACAGTCTTTAAATTCCTTCATGGTTATGATAGAGTGGATAGGGATCGATATTTTGATATGGCTGGCTCTAGAACTAGAGGTCATAGTTTGAAGCTTCGTAAGAAAACTTCTTTGCAGGATGTAAGGAAATACTTTTTCAGTGTAAGAGTAGTTGATAATTGGAATTCGCTAAGCGAGGAGGTAGTTAATGCTATCTCAATCCATAGTTTTAAGGACAGGTATAATAAGTATCACTAAGTCTAAAATGGAACCGATCAGGAGACGGGAAGATACGAGCTTTGGGCTCTTTCCAGTATACACAATTAGGTAATCACAATTAGGTAATCACATATAAATATATTCAAATTCCTTCATGGTTATGATAGAGCGGATAGGGATCGTATTTTGATATGGCTGGCTCTAGAACTAGAGGTCATAGTTTGAAGCTTCGTAAGAAAACTTCTTTGCAGGATGTAAGGAAATACTTTTTCAGTGTAAGAGTAGTTGATAATTGGAATTCGCTAAGCGAGGAGGTAGTTAATGCTATCTCAATTCATATTTTTAAGGACAGGTATGATAAGCATCACTAAGTATAAAATGGAACCGATCAGGAGACGGGAAGATACGAGCTTTGGGCTCTTTCCCGTAAACACAATTAGGTAATCACACACTCTCACACACACACACACACACACACACACACAAGTGCAAGTGCAAGAAGGCCCAAGCTTGACTACTCGGTGGCTGGAGTACAACTTCAGGAGACAGAAAATGAGAGAGATCTAGGAGTAAACATATTGGCAGATTTGTCTCCAGAAATACATATAAATGGCGTAGTAAGGGCAGCATATGCATTCTTATCAAATGTAAGGGTAGCCTTCAGGCACATGGACAAGGAAATGTTCAGAAATATTTATGTAACCTATGTGAGGCCAAAACTCGAATATGCAGCCCCCTTTTGGAATCCGCACTTGAAAAAGCACATAGCTAAGCTTGAAAAAGTTCAAAGACATGCCACGAAACTGGTGCCAGAAATACGCAATCTCGGTTATGATGAGAGGCTGAGGGAATTAGACTTGCCATCACTCGAAGCTAGAAGAGTAAGGGGGGATATGGTGACAGTCTTTAAATTCCTTCATGGTTATGATAGAGTGGATAGGGATCAATATTTCGATATGGCTGGCTCTAGAACTAGAGGTCATAGTTTGAAGCTTCGGAAGAAAACTTGTTTGCAGGATGTAAAGAAATACTTTTTCAGTGTAAGAGTAGTTGATAATTGGAATTCGCTAAGCGAGGAGGTAGTTAATGCTACCTCAATCCATAGTTTTAAGGACAGGTATGATAAGTATCACTAAGTCTAAAAATGGAACCGATCAGGAGACGGGAAGATACGAGCTTTGGGCTCTTTCCCGTAAACACAATTAGGTAGATGTCGTATGACTTCCGTCATGCTGAAGCCAGTCCGTCATGCTGAAGCCAGAATCTGAAACTTGTAACAAATCTTGAGGGGTAACGGTTGGTCGAGGGCACAGATATTTTATTACAATGTTTGTAGAAAGTGTCAAGGAGATATATGA
>JAXCGZ010024235.1:0-5000 GCA_037179515.1 Halocaridina rubra | reverse complement strand
TCCTCTCTTCTTCATGCCTTTGCTGATGATTCTACCCTTCACTTTTCGTCTGCCTTTTCTTCACAACCTTCATCTGTTGCTCGTAATCAATCTCGCAACACTCTTTCTTCTACTCTTAACTCCGATTTGCAGAGAGTATCTGAGTGGGGCACTCAAAATTTAGGTAAATTCAGTGCCTCCAAGACACAGTTTCTGGCTATCTCTTTATCTTCTTCTCCTCCTGATAACCCTATTGTCTTCGAAACTAATGAAATTTACCCTCTTAACTCTATCAACATATTAGGAATCCATAGAGCTTCTAACTTATCTTGGAGGAATCACATAATCCAAATTTCTAAATCTTCATCCAAAAAATTGGGAGTTTTGTTTCGTTTTCGTCATTACTTTTCCTCTTTGCAGTTACTTAAAATTTACAAAGGTCTTATCCATCCCTGCTTAGAATACTACTCACACATCTGGGGTGCTTCTTCCTTTACTTCTATCCTTGATAGGGTTGAATCTAAGGCAATCAGACTCATTAATGATCCTTCTCTTATTTCTAACCTGGATTCTGTCTCTCTTTGCCATAAGGTATCTTCCCTTTCACTTTTCTATCGCTACTACTTCCATCGCTGCTCTGATGAGTTGGCGAGTTGCATCCCTCCTCCACTGCCGAGGCTGCGTAACACTCGCCAAGCGGCCTCATCTCACAGTACTGTTTGGAGATTTGTAGCTTGCGGATTGGTCGGTACAGTGACTGCTGCTTCCCATCTACCTCCAGACTCTAAAACTCTCTTCCTCCTTCTGTCTTTCCTGATTCTTATGACCTTTCATCCTTCAAAAAGCAGATCTATCGTCATCTCAAAGCCTAGTCCTCCATATATCTGGGTCCTCTGTACTTTGACTGTTTTTTTCTGTCTGTGGTTTTCCTTTGTGTATCATTACCTCATCTCTGCCTTGTCCTTAACCTTTTTCTTTTCCTTCGTCTTGGAATTTTCTCGTGCCCGGGCCTTTATTGATGAGGGCAGTTTCTGCCTGTCCCGGTGTCACACTCATAAAAAAAAAAGTTTGAATAAAACTGAAATAATTTAATAGGTAAGTCTTGGTGCAATTATGTATACAGAGACATTTTCATGATGTGAACATTGCTACCCAGGGCAATGTCCTGGTTGTGTAGATCAACTGTTTACCTTTAGGGATATGCACAAATAAATTATATAAGTGTTCCTTTGTATGTTCCTATTTTATATTTATTAAAGGCATTTGAGTAGGAAGGCAGTGTGGTATCCTTTGCAGACAAAGAGGTTGAAAGTATATACACTGTACTGTATAGTGAAAGAAATATAAGGATGTTTCAGTATTAGTTTGATAAGGAAAGAGTAATTGTAGTTTTAGATTACAATAAAATAGGTGATTTCAAGTAAAAGATATTGTAAACAAAAATATGACGCAGAAAGATAGTGGGGTGAAAAAGTTCATATTGTTTGGCCAAGAAAATAAACACTGTAATGGTAACTGCTCTGGAGAAAATGGTGCAGAAGCTGCTGGAGGAGTTTGGTAGGGGTATTGGGGGGAGAAAAAAAAAAAACTAACAAGGAAAAGAGAACTGTGATGCTCTATATGTTGTGAACTGAGAAACCTGGAGATGAGGGCATATGGAAGATTGTTGTGCTTTTTGATGCTTTTGTTTTAAAAATATGTGAAGGAACTTGTTTGATGAAGTTAGTTTAATACGATACTGCTATTATTACTGTAATAAAAAGTTTTATTAAAAGCTTCAAATATTTTATTTAAATGGACATATATACAATTACATATCTCATGTTGAAAATCTGTGTAATTATTTCTTTGGGTATTTTAATAGGTCACATTGGTGTGTGTGAACATTAATTGTGGGATTTTGGGAAGAGTTGGGAATGCATTAATATATCTTTCTCAGTGGAGATGTGGTGTAATAATATCTTAACTAACCAGTCCCTCTGAAGTAGTAAATTGGAAACGGCAACTTGTGTACATGCGTTTAATGTCATAGAGACTTTTTTTTTATAAAGAGGTATTAGAGGGATTGCCATTTCAATCATGAAGTAATGAAGAAAACATTTTGTTGGAATGAGTTTTACTCATATGATATTGATCATTTGAAGGAATTCCTATCTATAGCTAAATAGTATATACTGAACTTGTTACTTAACTTTTTTATAAACAATAATTTTGTCATCCATATAAATGCTTGTGCTGTCAGAAATTTGTTGATTGATAACTTTTTTTTTCTTATATCTAATTATTGCATTTTCTTGTATATGAAGAGGTTCTGTGTCATCAGAAGATGTAGGAAGCTTGAGATCAGGTGATGTGAGCGATAGTCATCAAGAGGATTCTCTATCCACGGTCACTGCTGGTAGTGGTGCTGGAGAACTGAGTCGTGCAGGATCAAGGAGGCCAGTGTATCTCACAGAAGACTCTGATTCTATCCCAACAAGAGATGTTGGACCAGAACCACTTCATGACACCCAGGTTAGGAACTTTTATATGGAAAATATTCTGCTGCAGCCAGAAATTTTTTCACTTTACAAAAAAACAAGGTTAGCATGATTTACATGGTGGCAATTAGCATCTCATCAGTTGTATTTGTTGAAAGAAAGAAAAAATCTTAGTGAGAAAGTTTCTTCCCAGCTCTTCTAATTCATTTATTGGGTTATCCTTGTAGAAGTATTGACAGTAGCATTAGGTAACGCACTTTCTTCATTGTCTCAGAAATGTAATATGGGGTATGTATTGGCTGTGCTGCTCTGCCTACATGGAGTAACACTCTATGAAGAGATGAAGATTGTGAGTGAGATAAAGGGCTTCTGAGACTGTCTGGAAACTCTTGTTTTGATCTGGATGGTTAATCTTGGTTACAAGAACTGCGCATCTAAACAAACTTGAAAATCATTATGCATCACAATATATGTCCATAGTTTTTTCTTAAGCAAACTTTTGTCTTCTTGCTCATATGCACAAATTTCTGCAGCATCTCCAGGCACCCCTCAAATGCCTGTGTACATCCTAACAACAAGGTGTTTGGTAACAGAATAGCAGAGTTTAACATTGTCATGCATGTTTTCTTGAAAGTCGATTAAAGTTTACTGCTGTCTGCAATATTGGTAGTTTCAGTATTTATGACACATTTGCATATTACTCTATCTGATCAGTGTCATACCCATTTGAGAATATGAATATGACCTATATGATCTTCAGACATAAGCTATATTAATTTATGAAAGATAAAAGACTCCTATAATTGTAGGACACATGGTTTTCAAACTTAAGATGATTCTTTATTCAAGTCTCTAATCCCTACCTGAATTGTGGCAACTCAATTGAAAAGTCTTTACTCAAGACCATATGTATCATAATTTATAAATGGGGAAAAATGTAGTGGTCCCACTTCATCCAGATATCTCCAGCCAGATCTTACAAATACACCAGGTCCTCGACTTTCGTCCGAGTTCCATTCCTGAAATGTGATGCAAGCCTTTTTTCAGTGTAAGTCTGAACACCTAAATAAGCACCTACACTAATGCTGTTGTAAATTTTCTCCCTTTTCCATGCATTTCACTAATTTCACTTCCATGGTGATGGCTTTCCTTATCTTCGAAGTATTGCCATCCAAAGAACCTGCTTTATGCTTGGGAAACAAAATATAGGCCAAATATTATCAAAAAGAAAGCAAAATAACTTATGGGAGATGCGTTTAAACCACGAAACATCGTAACCTTCTGTATCATTAATGCACTCAGAAGTACTTATAGAGAGTCCATGATTTATAATATAGTTTTCTAAATTTTTATCCTTGAATTATTAATACTATGAACTGACAGTTTGTGGATAGCCAGCCTTGAAAATGTCATATGCTGTATGGCAGTATATTTTGAGAGGAATATAATATACAAGAATGTTTTCACAATGTCTTGATTGTTCTCACCTCGTCTAGCAGGTATAATAGCTAAGCTTCTGATTGGGGAAGGAAGGCAACTGAGTAATCATAACTGGCTGCTACTTTAGCGGGAAGGCAAAGGCTTTAGAGGTTACAAAGCTATGTTTATATCAGAGTCTAAGGAATATAAAGATAGGAACCTTTTTTTAGTTCCGGAGATTCAAAAAGCTGAAGGCAATGGAAAATGTTTCTAAATAGTCAATCTGGCAACACAAGGAGAAACTGGAACATGTGTGTAATTTTGTTGCCTATTCCTATGTACATACAAATGACTAAATGTATATCAGTTAATCCTCTGTAATAACAATACTAGTGTGTACATGGCTGTCATATTTCTTAATAGAGAAAACATATTCATGCTGTAGAATAGCAGTTTTTTCAAGCTGAAGATGTTCAATTTTTTATTTGGCTCTCATTCCTTTTCTACCGATCAGGGTGAATGAGTTCCTTTATCAAAACCTTCATCATTGGAATGTAACATATACATATTTTCCAGATTGACTTCATTACAACTAGAATCTTATCTTTCACTTTGACAGCTTTTTCAGAAACCTTGAAGTTTTTCAAGAATTGTGGGGACAGTTCTTCTACAGAGGAACTTTGCTATTCATACACGATGCTCTTCAGGAGGCTGTTCGACTTTAAATTTGTAAGAAATTCATGTCAAGGAAGTAATATAAATTGGATTATTCCCATCCAGTCCCCTATATGATTTCTCACTTAAGCCTTAAAAACAGTTATCGATGAATAAAATAATTTGTATAAACTATAGAACCATTATATATACATGAAAAAATTAAAATTTAACTGCACACTTTCTCTACTGAGGAGAACTGATGGCTAACGAAAAAATGGAAGAGAGGCAGAATGTCATTGTTTGGAAGGGGAATGGTCTTCCATGAACACATTAGGTAATCCTCCGGTGTTTTCTCTCTATTCTGATTGTTTGCACTAGAAAATGCTTTGAATTGGGGAGATGCGTGGGATTCTTTCCTTAAAAACCTGTCCAGTCTTGTTATGCTTTAGACGATTTTCAAATTTT
>JAXCGZ010024234.1:0-11117 GCA_037179515.1 Halocaridina rubra | reverse complement strand
ACCGGGACTCAAATCTAAGACAAATAATTTCTGCGCCAATGCGCTATTCTACATACTACACCACTGAAAGTCTTAAAGAAGAAGGAAACCTTACAGCTAATTTCAATGGTAGAATGAGGTTGGAAGGAAGCTGTAATGTGAACAAAGAGACATTCAGAAATAATGCACTCATTCCTAGTATAACAGTTAGCTTCAAGGTTTGTTTTTTTCATTTAGACCTATGGTGGCATAGTTTGTAGCACTTTAGCACATAATTGTGTGTTTTGAATTCGAGTCCCAGACAGGGATAAAATACGATTTATGTTTTCACATATTCCAATGTGGTTATTTGATGTATCTGTCTATCTGTCTATCTATCTATCTATCTATCTATCTATCTATATATATACATATATATATATATATATATATATATATATATATATATATATATATATATATATATATATATATATATATATATATATATATATATATATATATATATATATATATATATATATATATATATATATGCAGAATAAACTGTTATATCACAGCACAATATGAAGCAAAAAAAAAGGCCCATAAATAAAACACAAAAAGAAGCGAAGATATACTATATATTACGACTAGACTCCAGTCCTCTTCAGTTACAAGTTAATCGATATATACAAAGCTCTGGATAAAGGTGGGAGAGATGCTAGCTACGATTGCCAGGAGGATCCAAGATGGGATTATCATCAAATCTCAGATCAGGTGGACGGTAATTTGGCATAATCTTCTTAATGAGGTCTTTTAATAATGCTTCATCCACAACGTCAGATCTCCACTGTCCATTTGATAAATTTAAGGTTTCTGATTTTTCTATAATGGCTGCTTCAAGTATCTTTCTCCTATATTGGTAATTACTCTTATATAGCAATGAGGACTCACTCCAATTAATATGGTGACCAGTATCTCGCATATGCACAAATAAAGCAGAACTTTCAATACCATATCGCACTGCTCTTTTATTCTCAGAAATTTTCTGGCCTAGCGAACGACCAGTTTGACCTATGTAAGATTTATTGCAGGAACAGCAATAAATTTTATAAATCCCTGCTTCTCAAGCTTTTTTATTTTGATATACGTTAATAAGTGAAGAACCAATTGTTTTGGGATAATTAAATATGAAAGGATTGCTTCTGCCTAATTGATCACTAAGAATTTTAATATTTTCTGAATAGGGTATTTTAATTGTATCAGTAAAGTTTACCTTTGACTGTTCTGTCGGCCCATTATAAAATATTTTGCTTGCTTTGTTAATTGCTTTTTCGAATACATACTCGGGATACATGAGACTTTCTAATTGCTGGCGGATTAATTTGAATTCATATTTTAAATGATGAGTGGAACACACTCTAAGACCTCTTAGGAAAAAATTGCATGTAACACCAGCTTTTACAGACAAAGCATGATAACTTAGAAAGTGTATATAAGAGACAGAGAAAGTTTTCTTTCTATAGACAGTAAATGAGTATTTGTTGGGTTCTCTCATAACTAAGACATCCAAACATGGTAGCTTGCCATCCGACTCCCATTAGGTTTTAAACTTAATGCTAGGGGCTAAATCATTAAGTTTATTAAAAAATTTGTCAAATTCTCCCCAACGGGAGTCCCAATATGAAAATATATCATCTACATATCGCAACCATATCATTTCTTTGGGCTTAATGCTGACTAGAATCTCTGTCTCAAAAAACTCCATATACAAGTTGGCCAGAAGGGGGAACAAGGGGCTTCCCATACTACATCCAAATTTTTGCTTGTAAAAACCACCATTAAAGGAAAATACATTATTAGTGACGCATAACTTAAGTAAATCCATGGTTTTTTCAAGACCTAGTGGAAAATGCTCGGCAAAGGGAATCAGTTTAACGCTAAGGAACTGTAAAACATGATCTACTGGAACTTTAGTGAACAAAGATTCTACGTCTAAACTAAGGAGCTTTACATTACTTAAGGGAATATTTGAGTTATTAAATTTTTCAATAAAATCTTCAGAATGTTTAAGATGAGATGAAGAAAATGATCCCAAAAAGGAGGAAAGCAGACTTGCTAGCCGCTTGGAAATCTTATATATGAAAGAACCCTTGCATGATATTATAGGGCGTAAAGGAATGCCGTCTTTGTGAGTTTTAGGAAGACCATAGAAGTAGGGAATAGAGGGATCGGTGACTTTATAAGATTCAAGCAATTCAATGTTCTTCCTGTTTTTACCAATTTTGCGAACGGATTTATAGAACTCTGCAGATATGGTCCTCAGGGGATCTTTAACTAATTTTTCATAGGTGTTTCCATCATTAAGAAGTTCCATGGCTTTATCAATATATGAATCCTTATCAAGAAGAAGAATTTTTCCGTCTTTTTCCGATTTGGTTATGATAACATTCTCAAGTTTGTGCAATAACTCAATAGCGATTAGAAATCTTCAAGGAAGTGGACATTTTGATTTATTTTGCTCTAATAATGTATTCAGCAGAATCCCCTTGAGGCACATTTCATTCTTTTGGAAGTTCTGGTTAGAGAAAAATTTATCAAAACCTACAATGAATTCTATATTATCATTTGGTCAGGTTTGAGAGCAAAGGATAAACCAAGATTCAGTACATGATGTTGATTAACGGTAAGGGGTTGTGACGATAGGTTCATAACATTATTATGAGTTATTAGAACAGTTGCTAAATGATAAGCAGATATTCATCTGTAGTAGCTCCATAATCAAATTGAAGCTCTTGTATTAACAGATAACCAGAGACGCAGGTTTGTTTCTCTTGATGTTCAATATATTCTAGGATACCATTATGTACACACACACACACACACACACACACACATACATACACAGATATACACACACACATACACACACACATACACACACAGGCACATACTAACACACATGGCGCGGTAGAGAAAGTGTAGGATTTTGATTATGATAGATTTTAATCATAAAGAGATAAATTGGATAAATCTTGACCCACACAGTGGTGAGGACTTATTCGGAGCAAGATTCCAAGATTGCGTACAAGGAAATTTCCTTCACCAACATATACTGGAACCAATGAGGGTGGTGGGTTGGGATGAGCCATCCGTACTTGATTGAGTATTCACAGATAACTTGTTGGATATTGAAACAATTGAGTATGAATCACCAATTGGAAAGAGCGACCACTGTGTGTTGTTGAAGAAGTATATCACTGAAGATGTTCTGACTGAGAGTAGAGGTACTGGGGACATGAGAAGGAACTATCCGAAAGGAGATTGCATCAAATAAATGAGCTTTTTGCGGTTATTGACTGGAGGACCTTATTTAACAACAAATCTTTACAGGAAATGTATAAGATCTGTAGAGAGAAATATGGGAAGATAATAGATTGCTGCATACCTGTCACCAAAGTAGCTGTAATTCATGTCAGAGAGAAATGGTTCGATAATGAGTGTAAAAGAGCTAAGGAGTGGAGAGAAAAATGCTGGAAAAGGTATAGGAGGAGAAAAAACATGAATGCCTGGCAAACCTATGAAAGAGCAAGAAATGATTACCTAAGTAGAAGAAGAGAGGCAGAGAGAGACTATGAACATCCCAAGCTTTTTCACAGCTTAGAGGAATACTGAAGGTAAAACAACAGGTTCTAAAGCTTAAGAGAGAGGAAGAAAGCATCACTGAGACGGATGAAGAGATCTGCAAAGAATTGAACATGGAGCTTTAATCAGTATTTACCATAGAAAATACTCCACGCCCTCATATTACAGAGACAAAGGTTCATGGACGGGTATTTGAGAGGATCATCCTTTCACCACAGAGGTATGCAAAGCGCTGATGGAGTTAGATATTCATAAAGCTACGGATCCTGATGATATATCACCTCATGTACTGAAAAATTTTGCAAACTCTATATCAATGGCACTATTTATTACATTTAACAAGTCGCTGGAGTCAGGGGATTTTCCAAGATGCTGGAAACAAGCAAACGTGATACCTATCTTCAAAAAGGGAAGGAGGGATACGGCTCTAAACTATAGACCTGTTTCCTTGAACAGCATAGTTTCCTAAGTAATGGAGAAACTACTAAGGAAACACATCTCTCGTCATTTGGAATCCTTCAACTTTTTATCAGTGAGACAACACGGTTTCAAAGAAAGTAGATAAACAGTAAAAAACTCTTTAGAATTTTATGATGAGGTAAGCCGAATCTTACAAGAAAGAGAGGGCTGGGCAGATTGTATATTCTTAGACTTCCAGAAAGCATTTGACACTGTACCATACGGGAGACTTATTAAGAAGCTGCAAGCAATGGCTAGAATAGGTGGGAATGTCTAGAAATGGATAAAAACATACTTAGAAGGAAGGGAACATAGGGTTAGAGTAAGACACAAAGAGTCTGAATGGAGAAGAGTTAATAGTGGAGGTCCACAGGGTTCAGCCTTAGGACCACTTTTGTTCCTTGTATATGATGAATATGATTGCTGATGATGCAAAGATTGTGGAGAAAGTAAGATACGAGAACAATGGTAGAGAACTTCAGCAAGATCTAAATAGTCTGCATGAGTGGTTAGGAAAGTGGCTAATGAAATTCAATACTTCAAAATTAAAGGTAATGAGAATGGATACAAGTGCAAGAAGGCCCAAGCTTGACTACTCGGTGGCAGGAGTACAACTGCAAAAGACAGAGAATGAAATAGATCTAGGAGTAAACATACAGGTCGATTTGTCTCCAGAAATGAATGTAAATGGCATAGTAAGGGCAGCATATGCTTTCTAAGAAAATGTAAGGATAGCCTTGAGGCACATGGACAAGGAAGTGTTCGGAAATATTCTTGCAACCTATGTGAGGCCAAAACTTGAATATGCAGCAGCTTTTTGTACTCCGCACTTGAAATAGCACGTAGTTGATATGGTAAAAGTTCAAAGACATGCCACGAAACTTGTGCCAGAAATACGCAATCTCAGTTATGATGAGAGGCGGAAGGAATTATACTTACCTTCACTCGAAGCTTGAAGATTGAGAGGGAATATGGTGATATCATTAAATTCCTTCATGGTTATGGAAGAGTGGATAGGAATCGATATTTTGATATGGCTGGCATTAGAACTACAGGTCGTAGTCTGAAGCTTCGTAAGAAAACTTCATAGCAGGATTTAAGGAAGTACTTTTTTAGAGTAAGAGTTGTTGATAATTGGAATTCGCTAAGCAAGAAGGTAGTTAATGCTAACTCAGTCCATAGTTTAAAAGACAAGTAGGATAAATATTACTAATATATAAATATATATATATATATATATATATATATATATATATATATATATATATATATATATATATATATATATATATATATATATATATATATATATATATATATATATATATATATATATATATATATATATATATATATATATATATATATATATATATATATATATATATATATATATATATATATATATATATATATATATATATATATATATATATATATATATATATATATATATATATATATATATATATATATATATATATATATATATATATATATATATATATATATATATATATATATATATATATATATATATATATATATATATATATATATATATATATATATATATATATATATATATATATATATATATATATATATATATATATATATATATATATATATATATATATATATATATATATATATATATATATATATATATATATATATATATATATATATATATATATATATATATATATATATATATATATATATATATATATATATATATATATATATATATATATATATATATATATATATATATATATATATATATATATATATATATATATATATATATATATATATATATATATATATATATATATATATATATATATATATATATATATATATATATATATATATATATATATATATATATATATATATATATATATATATATATATATATATATATATATATATATATATATATATATATATATATATATATATATATATATATATATATATATATATATATATATATATATATATATATATATATATATATATATATATATATATATATATATATATATATATATATATATATATATATATATATATATATATATATATATATATATATATATATATATATATATATATATATATATATATATATATATATATATATATATATATATATATATATATATATATATATATATATATATATATATATATATATATATATATATATATATATATATATATATATATATATATATATATATATATATATATATATATATATATATATATATATATATATATATATATATATATATATATATATATATATATATATATATATATATATATATATATATATATATATATATATATATATATATATATATATATATATATATATATATATATATATATATATATATATATATATATATATATATATATATATATATATATATATATATATATATATATATATATATATATATATATATATATATATATATATATATATATATATATATATATATATATATATATATATATATATATATATATATATATATATATATATATATATATATATATATATATATATATATATATATATATATATATATATATATATATATATATATATATATATATATATATATATATATATATATATATATATATATATATATATATATATATATATATATATATATATATATATATATATATATATATATATATATATATATATATATATATATATATATATATATATATATATATATATATATATATATATATATATATATATATATATATATATATATATATATATATATATATATATATATATATATATATATATATATATATATATATATATATATATATATATATATATATATATATATATATATATATATATATATATATATATATATATATATATATATATATATATATATATATATATATATATATATATATATATATATATATATATATATATATATATATATATATATATATATATATATATATATATATATATATATATATATATATATATATATATATATATATATATATATATATATATATATATATATATATATATATATATATATATATATATATATATATATATATATATATATATATATATATATATATATATATATATATATATATATATATATATATATATATATATATATATATATATATATATATATATATATATATATATATATATATATATATATATATATATATATATATATATATATATATATATATATATATATATATATATATATATATATATATATATATATATATATATATATATATATATATATATATATATATATATATATATATATATATATATATATATATATATATATATATATATATATATATATATATATATATATATATATATATATATATATATATATATATATATATATATATATATATATATATATATATATATATATATATATATATATATATATATATATATATATATATATATATATATATATATATATATATATATATATATATATATATATATATATATATATATATATATATATATATATATATATATATATATATATATATATATATATATATATATATATATATATATATATATATATATATATATATATATATATATATATATATATATATATATATATATATATATATATATATATATATATATATATATATATATATATATATATATATATATATATATATATATATATATATATATATATATATATATATATATATATATATATATATATATATATATATATATATATATATATATATATATATATATATATATATATATATATATATATATATATATATATATATATATATATATATATATATATATATATATATATATATATATATATATATATATATATATATATATATATATATATATATATATATATATATATATATATATATATATATATATATATATATATATATATATATATATATATATATATATATATATATATATATATATATATATATATATATATATATATATATATATATATATATATATATATATATATATATATATATATATATATATATATATATATATATATATATATATATATATATATATATATATATATATATATATATATATATATATATATATATATATATATATATATATATATATATATATATATATATATATATATATATATATATATATATATATATATATATATATATATATATATATATATATATATATATATATATATATATATATATATATATATATATATATATATATATATATATATATATATATATATATATATATATATATATATATATATATATATATATATATATATATATATATATATATATATATATATATATATATATATATATATATATATATATATATATATATATATATATATATATATATATATATATATATATATATATATATATATATATATATATATATATATATATATATATATATATATATATATATATATATATATATATATATATATATATATATATATATATATATATATATATATATATATATATATATATATATATATATATATATATATATATATATATATATATATATATATATATATATATATATTATATATATATATATATATATATATATATATATATATATATATATATATATATATATATATATATATATATATATATATATATATATATATATATATATATATATATATATATATATATATATATATATATATATATATATATATATATATATATATATATATATATATATATATATATATATATATATATATATATATATATATATATATATATATATATATATATATATATATATATATATATATATATATATATATATATATATATATATATATATATATATATATATATATATATATATATATATATATATATATATATATATATATATATATATATATATATATATATATATATATATATATATATATATATATATATATATATATATATATATATATATATATATATATATATATATATATATATATATATATATATATATATATATATATATATATATATATATATATATATATATATATATATATATATATATATATATATATATATATATATATATATATATATATATATATATATATATATATATATATATATATATATATATATATTATATATATATATATATATATATATATATATATATATATATATATATATATATATATATATATATATATATATATATATATATATATATATATATATATATATATATATATATATATATATATATATATATATATATATATATATATATATATATATATATATATATATATATATATATATATATATATATATATATATATATATATATATATATATATATATATATATATATATATATATATATATATATATATATATATATATATATATATATATATATATATATATATATATATATATATATATATATATATATATATATATATATATATATATATATATATATATATATATATATATATATATATATATATATATATATATATATATATATATATATATATATATATATATATATAGATATGATAGATAGATCGATCGATCGATCTATCTATCTATCTATCTATCTATCTATCTTGTCTAGTCTTGTCTAGTCTAGTCTAGCTTGTCTAGTCTAGTCTGGTCTTGTCTTGTCTTTTCTTGTCTTGTCTTGTCTTGTCTTGTCTTGTCTTGTCTTGTCTTGCTGCTTGTCTTGTCTTGTCTTGTCTTGTCTTGTCTTGTCTTGCCTTGCCTTGCCTTGTCTTGTCTTGTCTTGTCTTGTCTTGTCTTGTCTTGTCTTGTCTTGTCTTGTCTTGTCTTGTCTTGTCTTGTCTTGTCTTGTCTGGGCTGGCTGGGCTGGGCTGATCTTATCTATATATGTGTATATATGTATATATGTATATATGTATATATATATATATATATATATATATATATATATATATATATATATATATATATATATATATATATATATATATATATATATATATATATATATATATATATATATATATATATATATATATATATATATATATATATATATATATATATATATATATATATATATATATATATATATATATATATATATATATATATATATATATATATATATATATATATATATATATATATATATATATATATATATATATATATATATATATATATATATATATATATATATATATATATATATATATATATATATATATATATATATATATATATATATATATATATATATATATATATATATATATATATATATATATATATATATATATATATATATATATATATATATATATATATATATATATATATATATATATATATATATATATATATATATATATATATATATATATATATATATATATATATATATATATATATATATATATATATATATATATATATATATATATATATATATATATATATATATATATATATATATATATATATATATATATATATATATATATATATATATATATATATATATATATATATATATATATATATATATATATATATATATATATATATATATATATATATATATATATATATATATATATATATATATATATATATATATATATATATATATATATATATATATATATATATATATATATATATATATATATATATATATATATATATATATATATATATATATATATATATATATATATATATATATATATATATATATATATATATATATATATATATATATATATATATATATATATATATATATATATATATATATATATATATATATATATATATATATATATATATATATATATATATATATATATATATATATATATATATATATATATATATATATATATATATATATATATAATATA
>JAXCGZ010024233.1:0-11158 GCA_037179515.1 Halocaridina rubra | reverse complement strand
AAAGGAGAGAGGCAGAGAAAGATTATGAGAGGGACATCACCAGGAAGGCTAAAGAAAATCCCAAGCTTTTCCACAGCTTTATCAGAGGAAAACTGAAGGTAAAAGAACAGGTTTTAAGGCTAAAGAGAGCGGATGGAAGCATCACTGAGATGGACGAAGAGATCTGCAAAGAATTGAACAAGGAGTTTCAGTCAGTATTTACAGTAGAAAATACCCCACCCCCTCAGATTGCAGTGATAGAAGCTCAAGGGCCGGTATTAGAGAACATCAACCTTACAGCCACAGAGGTATGCAAGGCGCTGATGGATTTAGATGTTCATAAAGCTACAGGTCCTGATGACATATCCCCTCATGTGCTTAAAAAATGCGCAAACACAATATCAGTGGCACTAAGTATCATATTTAAGGAGTCATTGGAGTCGGGGGAGATTCCAAGATGCTGGAAACAAGCAAATGTGATACCTATCTTCAAAAAGGGAAGGAGGGATACGGCTCTGAACTATAGACCAGTTTCCTTGACCAGCATAGTTTGCAAACTTATGGAGAAACTACTAAGGAAACATATCTCTCTTCACTTGGAATCCTTCAACTTTTTGTCAGTGAGGCAACATGGCTTCAGAGAAGGAAGATCAACAGTAACAAACTTATTAGAATTTTATGATGAGGTAAGCCAAATCTTACAGGAAAGAGAGGGTTGGGCAGATTGCATATTCCTAGACTTCCAGAAAGCGTTTGACACTGTTCCACATGGGAGACTTATTAGGAAGCTGCAATCAATGGCTAGAATAGGTGGAAATGTCTTGGAATGGATAAAAACTTACTTAGAAGGAAGGGAACAGAGGGTTAGAGTAAGACACTCAGTGTCTGAATGGAGAAGAGTTAGTAGTGGAGTTCCACAGGGTTCAGTTTTAGGGCCACTTTTGTTCCTTGTATATGTAAATGACCTACCAGAGTCTGTAAATTCATTCATGAATATGTTTGCAGATGATGCAAAGATTGTGAAGAAAGTAAAAAACGAGAACAATGGTAGAGAACTTCAGGAGGATCTAAATAATCTGCATGAGTGGTCAGAAAAGTGGCTAATGAAATTCAATACCTCAAAATGTAAGGTAATGAGAATGGGTACAAGTGCAAGAAGGCCCAAGCTTGACTACTCGGTGGCTGGAGTACAGCTTCAGGAGACAGAAAATGAGAGAGATCTAGGAGTAAACATATTGGCAGATTTGTCTCCAGAAATACATATAAATGGCGTAGTAAGGGCAGCATATGCATTCTTATCAAATGTAAGGGTAGCCTTCAGGCACATGGACAAGGAAATGTTCAGAAATATTTATGTAACCTATGTGAGGCCAAAACTCGAATATGCAGCCCCCTTTTGGAATCCGCACTTGAAAAAGCACATAGCTAAGCTTGAAAAAGTTCAAAGACATGCCACGAAACTGGTGCCAGAAATACGCAATCTCGGTTATGATGAGAGGCTGAGGGAATTAGACTTGCCATCACTCGAAGCTAGAAGAGTAAGGGGGGATATGGTGACAGTCTTTAAATTCCTTCATGGTTATGATAGAGTGGATAGGGATCGATATTTCGATATGGCTGGCTCTAGAACTAGAGGTCATAGTTTGAAGCTTCGGAAGAAAACTTGTTTGCAGGATGTAAGGAAATACTTTTTCAGTGTAAGAGTAGTTGATAATTGGAATTCGCTAAGCGAGGAGGTAGTTAATGCTACCTCAATCCATAGTTTTAAGGACAGGTATGATAAGTATCACTAAGTCTAAAAATGGAACCGATCAGGAGACGGGAAGATACGAGCTTTGGGCTCTTTCCCGTAAACACAATTAGGTAATCACAATTAGGTAATCACACACACACACACACTTGAAAAAGCACATAGCTAAGCTTGAAAAAGTTCAAAGACATGCCACGAAACTGGTGCCAGAAATACGCAATCTCAGTTATGATGAGAGGCTGAGGGAATTAGACTTACCATCACTCGAAGCTAGAAGAGTGAGGGGGGGATATGGTGACAATCTTTAAATTCCTTCATGGTTATGATAGAGTGGATAGGGATCGATATTTTGATATGGCTGGCTGTAGAACTAGAGGTCATAGTTTGAAGCTTCGTAAGAAAACTTCTTCGCAGGATGTAAGGAAATACTTTTTCAGTGTAAGAGTAGTTGATAATTGGAATTGGCTAAGCGAGGAGGTAGTTATTGCTATCTCAATCCATAGTTTTAAGGACAGGTATGATAAGTATCACTAAGTCTAAAATGGAACCGATCAGGAGACGGGAAGATACGAGCTTTGGGCTCTTTCCAGTAAACACAATTGGGTAATCACAATTAGGTAATCACACACACACACACACACACACACACACACACACACACACACACACACACATATATATATATATATATATATATATATATATATATATATATATATATATATATATATATATATATATATATATATATAATATATACATATGTCTATTTATCTATCTGTCTTTGTCATTTTATGTTTGTATATTATCTATCTATCTATCTATCTATCTATATATATATATATATATATATATATATATATATATATATATATATATATATATATATATATATATATATATATATATGTATATATATATATATATATATATATATATATATATATATATATATATATATATATATATATATATATATATATATATATATATATATATATATGAAGCAAAAAAAAAAGGTCTATATAAATAAACCACAGAAAGAAGCGAAGACGTACTATATATTACTGCTGAAGAGGACTGGAGTTCAGTCGTAATACACAGTACATCTTCACCTATTTTTGTGTTTTATTTATGGGCCTTTTTTTTATTCATATTGTGCTGTGATATAGCAGCTTATTTTGCATATACATATATATATATATATATATAATATATATATATATATATATATATATATATATATATATATATATATATATATATATATATATATATATATATATATATTCTTATGCACGTAAAACATGTTTCAGCATCAGAGGAACTGATCCTTTGTCGCTTGCTACTTTTTCATGGAAAAGTATCATACAAATCGTCTTACCACAACAGATAAAAATCTTCATATTACACAGGGTGTGTCAGAAATACCTCCCACATTTTGAAGGTTAACAAAAGGAAAAAGAAGCAACATTTATTGAAAATTAATTTCACTATTGTTAAAACAAAGGGTTGCAGTTTTTATTCAATTGGTTTTAAAAATTACATCCTCTAAATGGTGGCCTCTATTCACTATACACTGTTATAGACGATTTTTTATGTTTTCCATCACTCGAAGAGCCATTCCAGGCCGTACATTTGCAATCTTTTGACGAATAGCATCCTTTACTTCTTCAATGGTACCCGATCGATGTTTATTGACCTCGGCTTTCAAGTAACCCCGGAGAAAATAATCACAGGTTGAGATCGGGCGAGCGTGCAGGAAATCAAATGTCCCAGAAACATTTCTCTCAGAGCTTCCATTGATCTCCTTGCTGTGTGTGCGGTGGCTCCATCCAGCTGAAGCCACGCATCCTGATTGGGAAGATCGTTTACTTTTGGTTCCAGAAATGTCTGCAGCATCGCCACATACCGGTCAGATGTTAATGTAACCGAGTGGTTTCTCTCCTCAAAAAAATAAGGGCCCCAATACACCTAAGTTCGAAACTGCGCACCATAGTCACTCGTTCACTGTGTAGAAGTCTTCCATGAAGTTTTCCTGAATTATTTTCCGCCCAGTAACGAATATTTTGCTTATTCACGCAGCCTGAGAGAAGAAAGTGAGCTTCATCACTTGTGAGAAAAACCGCATTTGCAGGAATATTTTGAAGGATATCGTCACAGCATGACAAGTGAACTTCCAGTTTCTGTCATTACTGTATATTGATGGAACTCCAGATCAGTATGCAAAATTCTTCTGACTGTTCTATCAGACAATCCCAAGGCATAAGCATGTTTACGAGCTGAATGTGCATGTAGGAGACTGAGCAACAGAAAGTCTCACAGTTTGGACACTTTCTAGAGTTCTAGCTCTTCGAGGTCTTCCAGGTGGCTTTCTTTTGAGTGCTGAACCTGTGGCTCTGAAATTTGCAACCCATGGCAGTATTGTTTTTCTATCCGTAACAGCATCATTCCGACCTAACATGTAATGAGTTCGAAAAGCTCTCTGTGTTACAGTTACAGATTCACCATTCTTCAAAAACGTTTCTGCAGTAAAAGCACGATGTGCATCAGTCCAAACTATATTGCTACATGACGGTATATATATATATATATATATATATATATATATATATATATATATATATATATATATATATATATATATATGTATATATATATATATATATATATATATATATATATATATATATATATATATATATATATATATATATATATATATATATATATATATATATATATATATATAACGTCTTAGTAATACTTCCATCTGCACTCTTTATCTTCATTACTTGTTCTCTGATCTTTAAGTTTTCGCTGACAAAGTTGTAGAAAAGTTTGGGATTTTCTTTATCCTTCCTGATTTCATATATCTTTTGTAAGTATTTGTTGTTTATAATTAAACAAGGAGTTTCAGTCAGTCTTTACAGTAGAAAATGCTCCACCCCTTTGAATTACAGAGATACGAGATCATGGGCCTGTATAAGATATTTTTTTTAGCTACAAAGGGATGCAAAGCAGTGATGGAGTTAGATATTCATAAAAGTGTGGGGCCTGATGACATATCCCTTACAAACCAAGAAGTGTGCTAAACCATTATTGGTGGTACTGTTCATTATATATGAAAAGTCACTGGAATCCGAGTAAATTCCAAGATGCTGAAAACCAGTGAACGTGGTACCTATCTTCAAAATGGAAATGAGAGATGCAGCTCTAAACTATAGGCCTGTTTCCTAGATCAGTATAGTTTGCAAAGTTATAAGAAATTTACCTAGAAAACGCATCTCTCTTCAATTGGAATCCTTTAACATTTTTTCAGTTAGATAGTATGGCTTCACAGAAGGCAGATCAACAGTAACAAACTTACTTGAATTTTATGATGAGTTAAGCCAAATCTTACCGAAAAGATTGGGGTGGGCAGATTGTCTATTTTTAGATTTTCAGAAGACAATTGTTATAGTCTCAAATGGGAGACTTATTAAGAAGCTTCAAGTAATGGCAAAAATAAGTGGAAATTTCTTTGGAGTGAATAACAACCCACTTAAAAGGAAGGGAACAATGGGCTTAATTCAGACAATTTGTGTCTGACAAAAATGAGGCTTTTAGTAGGTATGCACAATGTTTAGTTTTAAGGCTACAAATGTAATAACTTGGTCTGTCCTATAACTCACTGGGCCAATTTCTTAAACAGTGTGAACATTGTTACTTGGCTAGACACACAAATTGCTTTCATAATCGCATGTGACGCGTTTCTGTGTATGGCTAGGATCCCGTACGGGATCCTAGCCATACACAGAACCGAGTCAGATGCGTTCATGAATTCCATTTGTGTGTCTAGCTAACTAACAATATGATATCTTAGGGTTACACTGTTTAAGAAATCGGGCCATTGTCTTTATACAATATAGGAATGGGTTATGCACCACCCTCTATATATGTTTATTTATTTATTTTATTTATTTATGTATTTATTTATTTAATAGAGCTCTTGAATGTTTTCGTCTTTGTTCTTATTTAGTGATTAGAACTTGAAAGTTGAAATTCCAACATTATCCTATTCTGTCCAATCATGAAATAATCATCTCATGGCTATCCTTTCCTTCTTCGCGTAAATCCTCTATATTGTATTTTTATTTTAGGGAGGCTTTTTTTTCCCCATATTTTGTCCGTATGCGCAGGTCCTATCACTCTGAAGAATCTGATCTCCAACATACGTGAAACATCGGTACTCATAATTTTTTATTGTTGCCTTCCATTTTTTTCTTGCTTCCTCCTCCTCCTCTGTAGTAGTAGGATGTGTACGCATTGAGCTCCCGATAATATTGCGTTTATCAAGTGACAGAGTTTAAATGCACAGCTATAAAATTAACGAAAGCATACTGAAATATAAATCTTCAAATTTAAGTCAGAGTGATTATTACAACTTTAGTGTTTAAAAAGATACAAAGAAAATTCATTATAATCTTATAACATATCAAAAACCGTTGAGAGTGTCTCTCCCAGTGTTACCGATTTCAACCACAACCTCTCGGGACCGACCTAAAAAGGACCTTTCTTAGGTGAACCTGCAGTTCCCCTCATACCACAGTTTCCCTCCCATTCACACCAGAATGTCCTCATCGGAAAATGTTGACCTTTATGACCTTCCATGTGTAAATACTGATAATTTTCCCGAAGTGTTTATATCATCTCTGGACAGAATATTCGTATATTCACGTGAGGACATCAGAAGGGAATTGGAAAAAATTAAAAAAGTCACTCTGTACAAAACAAGTCAACCTTTGCTTTCAAAGGTAGTGGAACTCTTTCCCCAACACAGTGGTAAACACATCATAAAAAAGCGAGTAAAAAAAGATATAATTACAAATATAATCATTTTTAGCGCAATTGTCCTTAATATCTCAATAAATGGTGAACTTGACAAACTCTTTCAACCTCAGACTTCGGTTGTAAAATCCATTGAGTCTGAAAAAACACACGACCTAGGAGACCTACATCGAATGATAGAAAGTCTTGCAGATAAGGTGAAAATTTTGGAAGCAGATGCTGAAAAGGTGAAAGCCTTACAACACAAGGTGGGTTTGCTAGAATCTGACATTGTCCTACTTAAAAGAGATAATTTTAGGTTGAAACTGCTATTAGAAACATCTCCACCTCTCAATTCAGTGCTGTCACCTAACAACGATGATGTCCCTTCTATCAACAACCCTCAGGTTTTGCAAACAAAGGGTTTCTTCTCTACTCACAATTCCTTCAGTGCATTGAGAGACGAATGTGACAGTGGTAGTGAAGAAGAGGTAGATCCAGATAAAAGTGATAGTCAACAAGACAACCTGAATACACCATCAAGCATAAATAATCAAATCAGTAACAGGTTACAAAACAGTGATGAAACAACAGCATCCTTCCCCACTACTCCTAACAATACAACAACAGGCACTAACCAGAACAAGATTCTTCCCAGCACAAACAACCAACCTGGTAAAGAGTTGCAAAACAGCGAAGAAGATATAGAGCCAATCTCCACTACTCCTAACAACACAGCAACTATCACTAACCAGGACAACCAAATTACACCTTCCAGCACAAATAACTAACCCAGCAATAGGCTGCAAAACAATGAAGAAAACAGAAAAGACAAAATAGCAGCAGTCTCTATTCTAAGCATTCCATCGAAGTCCTCTCCCCCACAGCCACAGTTGCCCAATAATGCAAGTGCAAGGGTTACAGCTCAAATATATATTCGTATTCCTGGCAACCCCTTTGAGAGAGAGATACGTAATACATTGACAAATCAAGGCATTCCTTCTGAAGAAGTCTTGATTAAGGAGCTTTCTCGCAAACCAAATTGGGTTTCCTTCGCAATAACGATATCGAAAGGATTTGAATACGTGCCTTACAAACTGAATCAGTGGCCTACAGGCACAATTGTCCAGCCATTTTGCGGGGGAAAACAATGGACACAACCTGGGTATTCTACAAAATATCCCAAACTACAGTCATACCAAAATAAGCAGCAAAGAGCTAATGAAACAATCCCCTGTACGCAAGACTACAGAAAGAGACACGATACAAACCTCTCTTATCGCCGTCCACACACAAGAGACTTCTCCTGGAGTGATGGCTCTTACAACCCTAGACACTCACCTAGGCATACAAACTTTGGGAAGGCCCAATCATACCACGGCACGTACTCATACCAGCGTTACACATCCAACGGCAGGTACAGACAACAGGATCCATGGGCTAACCCCAGAACACACTACAATGATGAATTCCCAGCAGAATCACACAGTCGAAACTACAACTATGACTATGGATACCACCCCAATGAAACATGGTAAGAATGTAACATTAGTACATGTGAACGCTCAGTCCCTGCTCGCTCATTTTGAGGAAATAATAATGCTAACAAAAGACTACAACATAGACATCCTCTGTGTAAGTGAAACTTGGCTTCCTCCTACAACTGAAAATAAATATGTGAATATCCCAGAGTTTAAAATATTTCACAATGACCATGGCCGAGGGGGTGGGGTTTGTATTTATGTTAGAAATTATCTTAGTGCATCAGAAATAACCACAGGTTTAGAAAAAACTGAGGAGCTCGAAGATTTATGGATCACTGTGCAGTATCAGAAACTTCCATCTTTCATTGTAGGGTGTGTTTACCGTCACCCTAAAGCACCCACTAGTTCATTCAATCATCTGCTAGAAACATTCAGAAATATCTGTGTGTGTCATAACCCATATACATACTTGGTGACTTTAATGATGACTTGCTCTCAGCAGATAACAAAATGAAAAGGGTGATCAACACTGTGACATTAACACAAATAGTGACAAAACCGACCTGCATAACCCCTAATTCTAGGACTCTTATAGATCTGATAATGACAAAGTGGAAAGTATACCCTATTGGGACGTAGTTCCCTGCCCAATTGCAGACCACGAGCTGAACATTGCTATGCTAAACATAAACAAGCCCAATAGGAAGCCTCTCCTCAAGACATTCCGGTGTTTAAAAAATTACTCCCCTGATATATTTGGTGAAACATTAATCAACAACACAAATGCACTTAATAGAATTAAATACACAGATAACGTCGATCTGCAGGTTGAGATTCTAACAAAAGTCTTCCTTGAATGCTTAGATAGTTGTGCATCCATTGTAACAAGAAAAATAACCCGCCTCTCAGCCCCCTGGCTAACTAATGACATCAAAGAGGCAATGCAAATCAGAAATCAAATACAAAAAGAGCTAAAAATGAATAGATATGATATGACTCTCCGAGAACGTTATAAAACAGAAAAGAAACGTGTCAGATCTCTCATCAGTGTAAGTAAAAAAGACTTTTACAAAAAACAATTTAATGACTCTAGACATGATACAGCAGCAACATGGAAAGTGATAAGAAGCATGATACCAAATGAAAAGAGTACCTCAGAAAGTTATGAAAATATTACGGAGTTGAAAGACAAAGCAGAAAACTTTAATAACTATTTTGCTAACGTTGGCAAAAATACGTATGAAAAAACTCAAGAAAACATCAACTCAGTGAATATGAGTAATTGCTTAAATGACAATTCTTCCAATGTAAACACAAGAGAGTACTTCAAGATAAATCCTATCGATTGTGCTACCCTAATTCTTACCATAAAGAGCCTAAGAAACTCTGGCTCTTATAGTTCAGATGGTATACCATTTCAGTTCATCAAAGATGCTCTACCCATGATTGCCTCCTATATTCTAACTATTATGAACACTTCCATTGTCACTAAAAAGTTTCCTGACTCTTGGAAAATATCACATGTAATACCTCTGCATAAAAAGGGGGACAGAGAAGATGTGACAAACTATCGTCCCATTTCCCTGCTACCCATTTTCTCTAAATTATTAGAAAAAATTGTTGCATGCCAACTTATGTCATATTTAGAATCAAATAGACTATTAAGTATTAACCAACATGGTTTCAGACCGAAACTTTCGACGGAAGCTGCACTGCTTAAAGTTACGAATAGTATATATAATAATATAGATATGAAAAAAATATCTATGCTTGTATTATTGGACTTATCAAAAGACTTCGACAGTGTAAACCATGAAATTCTTTTAAGTAAATGTATTAACTTAAATATTGATCCAGGCTGGTGTAGCGAGTATCTATCTAATCGTAAACAGTCCATACGTCTTAACAACATTTTCTCTGTACCAAAAAATGTATCATTTGGTGTTCCACAGGGATCAGTACTTGGTCCTATCCTCTTCTTCATTTACGTAAATGATCTATCTTCTTTCATTTCTGACTCTCTAGTCGTACAATATGCAGATGACACTCAACTACTCCTTAGTGGTGATATTAATAATCTCCCAGAGCTAACTTTAAGAGCAGAAAACACTCTGTCAAAAATTAAAACCTATTTCCAAGAAATTGGGCTGTTAATTAACGAAAGTAAAACACAGTGCATATTTATTGGTTCAAGGTTCCACATAGCACAAATTCCAGAAAACACAACAATTAATTTTTGCGACAATATTATCACACATAGCAAAACAGTCAAAAACCTAGGAATTCACTTTGATAACCACATGTTGTTTGATTCCCACATGGGTAAAGTATGCAAAAAGGTTACAGGAACATTAATGTACTTATCACGAATAAAAGACTACCACTCGAATAACTGTTGTTGAATCTCTAGCCCTAAGTCACATTAATTACTGCACAACTGTTTGGGGAGCTACCACTAAGACTCAGATAAACAGAATACAGAAGCTTATTAATTTTGCAGCTCGAGTTGCCCTGGGAGGAATAAGAAAATATGACCACATCACACCAGCTCTCAATAAACTTGGGTGGCTGCGGGCAGAAAATAAGGTCGCTTATGCTATTTATGTTTTTGTATTCAAAATTTTGGACCATCATTATCCTAGCTGGCTATTTGATTTAAAAACAGTCAGGGATATAAGGGGAACCAACACAAGACAGAGCAGTGAGCTCTTTATTCACAGAACAAACACAGAAGCAGGTTCAAAGATGATCACTATCAAAGGGCCAACACTCTGGAATAATATTCCAGAGCATCTTAAAAATTCATCCCCCTTCACAGCTTTCAAAGGCAAACTATATAGTTTTCTTTTGGACAAATAGGTGCTGCTCATTAAGAACTAATTATTCTCATTGTAAGGAAACAAATATGGAAATGATGCCGATAATAACGATCCTGTATCTAGTGGCATACTTACTACTTTATTATTAACATTATTGTTAACATTTTTATTACAGCATTATTATTTTCTATGAAAGCTACATTTAATTTAACTATATTTATAACCCTCTTATTTATTAGTTTAATTACATGTCTACTTATAAGTTACTATTAATGTTGAATAACCATTGTACAAAATGGAAATAAATGTTTGTTTCT
>JAXCGZ010024232.1:10000-11185 GCA_037179515.1 Halocaridina rubra | reverse complement strand
ATATATATAAAAAGTTAATGCATGCAATCCCTTGTAATGAAAATATTTTGGTAAAAATTATGATTACAGAAAGTAATATATTCAAAGCAAAATTTTTATCCTTTATGTATATATATATATATATATATATATATATATATATATATATATATATATATATATATATATATATATATATATATATATATATATATATATATATATATATATATATATCTATATATATATATATATATATATATATATATATATATATATATATATATATATATATATATATATATATATATATATATATATATATATATATATATATATATATATATATATATATATATATCTATATATATATATATATATATATATATATATATATATATATATATATATATATATATATATATATATATATATATATATATATATATATATATATATATATATGTCCATAAAGGATAAAAATTTTGTTTTGAATATATTACTTTCTGTAGTCATCATTTTTACCAAAATATTTTCATTACAAGGGATAGCATGATTAACTTTGTATATATATATATATATATATATATATATATATATATATATATATATATATATATATATATATATATATATATATATATATATATATATATATATATATATATATATATATGTATATATATATATATATATATATATATATATATATATATATATATATATATATATATATATATATATATATATATATATATATATATATATATATATATATATATATATATATATATACATATATATATATATATATATGTATATATATATATATATATATATATATATATATATATATATATATATATATATATATATATATATATATATATATATATATATATATATATATATATATGTATATATATGCATATATATATATATATATATATATATATATATATATATATATATATATATATATATATATATATATATATATATATATATATATATATATATATATATATATATATATATATATATATATATATATATATATATATATATATATATATATATATATATATATATATATATATGTGTATATATGTATATATATATATATATATATATATATATATATATATATATATATATATATATATATATATATATATATATATATATATATATATATATATATAT
>JAXCGZ010024232.1:0-2500 GCA_037179515.1 Halocaridina rubra | reverse complement strand
TAAAAAGAGGTGAAGAGCAGGTGAGGCAGCAATATATACAGTTAAACAGGGAAGTTAAAAAGATAGTTAGAGAGTCGAAAAGAAAATACGAAGTTAGAATAGCAGGAGAAGCTAAAGAAAATCCTAAAGGGTTTTATTAACATTATCAAACAAAATTTAAGGAAAAAGTCGGACCAATTGAAGTAGCCAATGGCCATATCACAGATGACGATAAAGTGATGTGTACATGTTTAAATGATTATTTCTTATCTGTATTTACAAATGAAAACTTGGAAAATATTCCGGAAGTAGAATCCATTTACAGAGACAGTCTCGATAATATACTTAGTTCAATAAATATTACGAGAGAGGAGGTAATAAAAGAAATAGATAAATTAAAGGCTCATAAATCTCCGGGACCTGATGGAATATATGCTAGAATATTAAAGGAATGCAAGGAAGAGCTTAGTTGTCCTCTAACTGCATTATTTAATAATTCAATAAAATTAGGATCGGTACCCATGGAGTGGAAATTGGCAGATGAGGTACCAATATTTAAAAAAGGAGAACGTGTTAAAAAGAATAATTATAGGCCGATAAGATTAACGTCAACAGTGGGTAAGATTCTAGAATCCATAATTGCAAATAAAATAAGGGCACATCTAGAATTACACAGACTGATAAAACTTTCACAACACGGGTTTCTTAAGGGTTTTTCGTGCCTTACAAACTTACTGTCTTTTTATTCAGAAGTTTACGAGGCAGTAGATTGTGGCAAAGATTATGATACAATATATCTAGATTTTAGCAAAGCTTTTGATAGAGTTCCTCACAAAAGATTAGTTAAAAAGCTGGAAGCTCATGGTATAGGAGGAGCTGTGCTCAGATGGATCAAACAATGGTTAAAAGACAGAAAACAGAGGGTTTGCATAAATGGAGAGAAATCAGAGTGGGGCTCGGTTACTAGCGGTGTACCACAAGGCTCGGTACTGGGTCCTCTATTATTCATCGTATATCTAAATGATCTGGATTCGGATATCAGTAGTAACCTAAGTAAATTCGCAGACGACACTAAAATAGGTAGAACTATAAATGGAAAAGAAGACATTCATGCTTTACAGGAAGATCTAAATAGATTATCTGAATGGTCGGACAAATGGCAAATGGAATTTAATGTTGAAAAATGTAAAGTAGTTAAAATGGGTACTATAAAAGACAATACTAGTTATAAGCTAAATAACCATGAAATCATGAGTTCTCAGTGTGAAAGGGATTTGGGAGTTCTTGTGAGTAGTAGTCTTAAGCCAAGAGAGCAATGCACAGCAGTCAGAAATAAAGCAAACAGAATTTTAGGATTTATCTCAAGAAGCGTCAGCAATAGGACGGAAAAAGTTATTTTGCAGCTCTATCTTGCATTAGTTAGGCCCCATTTAGATTATGCTGTGCAATTCTGGTCACCCTATTATAGAATGGAAATTGAATCCTTGGAGAGAGTGCAGCGAACAATGACCAAGATAATACACAATATCAGAAATCTACCATATGAGGACAGATTAAAAAAACCTTATCTACATTCTCTAGAGAGGCGAAGAGTTAGGGGGGATATGATTGAAGTGTATAAATGGTTTAAAGGGATTGACAAGGGAGATATTAATAAAGTTTTAAAAATTCATGATCAAACCAGAACTCGTAATAATGGATTTAAGCTTGATAAATTTAGGTTCAGAAGGGAAATTGGTAAAAATTGGTTTGGTAATAGAGTAGCTGATGCATGGAACAAGCTTCCTAGTATGATAGTAAATGCCAATACCTTAGACACCTTCAAATGTAGATTAGATAGACATATGACAGAGGTAGGGTGGGTATGAATAGGTTAGTGCTTATTAGAAAAATCATAAAAAGAAAAATAGAATAAATAAGTAGAGTAGAATAGAATAGGCTAGACATGCTGAAAATACAATTCAAAAATGGAGCTGCCTCGTGTGTGCCAGTAGGCATGTTGCAGTGTCCTCTATTCTTATGTTCTTATGTTCTTATGTTATATATATATATATATATATATATATATATATATATATATATATATATATATATATATATATATATATATATATATAATATATATATATATATATATATATATATATATATATATATATATATATATATATATATATATATATATATATATATATATATATATATATATATATATATATATATATATATATATATATATATATATATATATATATATATATATATATATATATATATATATATATATATATATATATATATATATATATATATATATATATATATATATATATATATATATATATATATATATATATATATATATATATATATATATATATATATATATATATATATATATATATATATATATATATATATATGTATATATATATATATATATATATATATATATATATATATATATATATATATATATATATATATATATATATTTATATAGTTCCTGGGTTCATCCAGT
>JAXCGZ010024231.1:0-11213 GCA_037179515.1 Halocaridina rubra | reverse complement strand
CACACACACACGCACATATATATATATATATATATATATATATATATATATATATATATATATATATATATATATATATATATATATATATATATATATATATATATATATATATATATATATATATATATATATATATATATATATATATATATATATATATATGTGTGTGTGTGTGTGTGTGTGTGTGTGTGTGTGTGTGTGTGTGTGTGTGTGTGTGATTACCTAATTGTGTTTACGGGAAAGAGCCCAAAGCTCGTATCTTCCCGTCTCCTGATCGGTTCCATTTTAGACTTAGTGATACTTATCGTACCTGTCCTTAAAACTATGGATTGAGATAGCATTAACTACCTCCTCGCTTAGCGAATTCCAATTATCAACTACTCTTACACTGAAAAAGTATTTCCTTACATCCTGCAAAGAAGTTTTCTTACGAAGCTTCAAACTATGACCTCTAGTTCTAGAGCCAGCCATATCGAAATATCGATCCCTATCCACTCTATCATAACCATGAAGGAATTTAAAGACTGTCACCATATCCCCCCTTACTCTTCTAGCTTCGAGTGATGGCAAGTCTAATTCCCTCAGCCTCTCATCATAACTGAGATTGCGTATTTCTGGCACCAGTTTCGTGGCATGTCTTTGAACTTTTTCAAGCTTAGCTATGTGCTTTTTCAAGTGCGGATTCCAAAAGGGGGCTGCATATTCGAGTTTTGGCCTCACATAGGTTACATAAATATTTCTGAACATTTCCTTGTCCATGTGCCTGAAGGCTACCCTTACATTTGATAAGAATGCATATGCTGCCCTTACTACGCCATTTATATGTATTTCTGGAGACAAATCTGCCAGTATGTTTACTCCTAGATCTCTCTCATTTTCTGTCTCTTGAAGCTGTACTCCAGCCACCGAGTAGTCAAGCTTGGGCCTTCTTGCACTTGTACCCATTCTCATTACCTTACATTTTGAGGTATTGAATTTCATTAGCCACTTTTCTGACCACTCATGCAGATTATTTAGATCCTCCTGAAGTTCTCTACCATTGTTCTCGTTTTTTACTTTCTTCACAATCTTTGCATCATCTGGAAACATATTCATGAATGAATTTACAGACTCTGGTAGGTCATTTACATATACAAGGAACAAAAGTGGCCCCAAAACTGAACCCTGTGGAACTCCACTACTAACTCTTCTCCATTCAGACACTGAGTGTCTTACTCTAACCCTCTGTTCCCTTCCTTCTAAGTAAGTTTTTATCCATTCCAAAACATTTCCACCTATTCTAGCCATTGAGTGCAGCTTCCTAATAAGTCTCCCATGTGGAACAGTGTCAAACGCTTTCTGGAAGTCTAGGAATATGCAATCTGCCCAGCCCTCTCTTTCCTGTAAGATTTGGCTTACCTCATCATAAAATTCTAATAAGTTTGTTACTGTTGATCTACCTTCTCTGAAGCCATGTTGCCTCACTGACAAAAAGTTGAAGGATTCCAAGTGAAGAGAGATATGTTTCCTTAGTAGTTTCTCCATAACTTTGCAAACTATGCTGGTCAAGGAAACTGGTCTATAGTTCAGAGCCGTATCCCTCCTTCCCTTTTTGAAGATAGGTATCACATTTGCTTGTTTCCAGCATCTTGGAATCTCCCCCGACTCCAGTGACTCCTTAAATATGATACTTAGTGCCACTGATATTGTGTTTGCGCATTTTTTAAGCACATGAGGGGATATGTCATCAGGACCTGTAGCTTTATGAACATCTAAATCCATCAGCGCTTTGCATACCTCTGTGGCTGTAAGGTTGATGTTCTCTAATACCGGCCCTTGAGCTTCTATCACTGCAATCTGAGGGGGTGGGGTATTTTCTACTGTAAATACTGACTGAAACTCCTTGTTCAATTCTTTGCAGATCTCTTCGTCCGTCTCAGTGATGCTTCCATCCGCTCTCTTTAGCCTTAAAACCTGTTCTTTTACCTTCAGTTTTCCTCTGATAAAGCTGTGGAAAAGCTTGGGATTTTCTTTAGCCTTCCTGGTGATGTCCCTCTCATAGTCTCTCTCTGCCTCTCTCCTTTTACTTAGGTAGTCATTTCTTGCTCTTTTGTAGGCTTGCCAGGCATTTATGTTTTTTCTCCTCCTATACCTTTTCCAGCATTTGTCTCTCCACTCCTTAGCTCTTTTACACCCATTATCGAACCATTTCTCTCTGGCATGAATTACACCTACTTTGGTGACAGGTATGCAGCAATCTACTATCTTCCCATATTTCTCACAAAAGATGTCATACATTTCTTGTACAGATTTGTTGTAAAATAAGGTTCTCCAGTCAATAACTGAAAAAAGCTCATTCATTTTGATGTAATCTCCTTTCGGATAGTTCCTCCTCATGTCCTCAGTGCCTCTACTCTCAGGAAGAATATCTTCAATGATATACTCCATCAACAACACACAGTGGTCACTCTTTCCAATTGGTGGTTCATACTCAATATTTTCAATATCCAACACATTATCTGTGAACACTAGATCAAGTAGTGATGGCTCATCCCCACCCCTGGCTCTTGTTGGTTCCATTACATGTTGGTGTAGGAAATTCCCTTGTACGCAATCTAGGAATCTTGCCCCGAATGACTCCTCACCACTGTGTGGGTCAAGATTTATCCAATCTATCTCTTTATGATTAAAGTCTCCCATAATCAAAATCCTACATTTTTTTCCCGTGCCATGTTAACAACTGAGTTTATGACTTCAATAGTACCTGTATGACTTTCCTCATAAATTTCAAGTCTATTTTGGTTCCTTGGTGGGTTGTATACAACAGTTATTATAATGCTCTCTGACCCAGTATTTATGCGAGCAACAAGAAATTCTTTGAACTCACTTTCTATAGCCAAGTTTATTTCTTCAACTTGAATCCTCTCACTTATGAGCAGTGCTATCCCTCCACCAGTCCTCTCAGATCTTTCAACCCTTAGTATTCTGAAGCCCTTAGGAAAAACTGTGACACTGTTTATGTCCTCACTCAGCTTAGTCTCTGTAATTGCTACTATATCTGCCTTACTGTTGTGAATCCTATCTTTTAATTCTACTGCCTTACCAGCTAATCCATCAGCATTTGTGTATAACAATCTTAATGAGGCCCCATCCCCTGATCTTCTGTCATTATCTTCTTTATCTCCCCTTTGTCTAGAAGTATTCTGTAACGAAAATTTTTCTTCTCTTCTTCATTTCTCTCATCATTTAACCTTCTTGCCTCTTGCAACAAATTTTTGATCTTTCCCATCTCTTCCTGTGTTCTGTATCGTCTAATGAACACTTCTTTGCATTCTTGAAGGTCTTTTAGACATTTTTTTCTCAACAATATTTCCCTACATGTTTCCCCTCTCTCAAAGGTTACTTTTGTTGGTCTCGGCTTTTCTTCCCTCGAATATTTACCTAGTTGGTGTATGTTTACAATATCCTCAGGACCACATACTACTCCAAGCTTTCTTATCAGGTCTACAACCCTAGCTTTATTTTCTTCAAGTCTCCCCTGCCATGTTGGCTCCCGGGATTCACCTATGCCTGAGATTACCACTGTCTTCTCCTTATCAAGTGCCTGTCTGATGAGTGGGTTTGCCCTTTCCATCACAACGTCTTTCATTTTTTCGATTACTGTCTCTTTATAGTCAACTGTTTGTATGTTTTCCAGTGCCACCACCTTTACAGCCTCTTTTACTGCCACATTCCCCTTTAGTGCATCAGCAAAGGACGTTTTCATGGCATCATTTTCCATATTCAGCTCCTGGAACTCTTTTCTGAACTGTTCAATGTTTTCCTTAATCTGGACATTCCAAGCAGCAATCTCGTCTCTCTCAGAAGAGAGCAGTGAACTAACATCTAATTCCTTTAGGTTGTCATTCAGCTGTTTGTTTTTATCTTCTTGTTTAGAAATTCTAGATTCTAGTTGACTCTTTTCCCCTTCGAGCTTCTTTATTCTTTTTTCTAGTTCCTTTCTCTCCTGCCCTTGTGCTTTATTTGCTTCCTCCAAAGATCTTATTTGTTCTCTGAGTGTTTCATTCTCTTTCATTTCTCCATCCATATTCCGAATTTTATCATCAAGGCTTACAACCATTTCCTCTAACTTCTTGATTCTCTGTTTAAGTCCCCTGATGACTACCCCTTCTCCCGACCCATGGGTGGGAGAGGTTTGGGACAGAGATGGCCTCATTTTTATGTACTCCCTCTCACAGAATATAGAAAGAAGACGAGAAAGAGGAAAAAAAAGAAAAGAGAAAAACTTTTAATTTAGCTTCACACAGAATTTTTATATCTCCATATAAGTGCTATTTAGTGACTCAGTTTGTCTCTTTTCTGGTAACACACATCTTAACTTAAAAACTTGACCATGGTAATTTAAGTATAAAAAGAAAAAGAAAAACAAAAGTCAAACCTGAAGGAAAATTCGAATTTGTGTCTGAGGTGGCACCCACCTGTTTCTGCTATATATTCTTCCTAACTGATAAACTGACTTGCTAACCAAGATATGTTATCACGGGATTAGACTTTACATTTAACTCAATATATATACAAAATAAAAAAAATAGTAAAAGAGAAAGCTAAAAGAAAAGCAAAAAAATGAAGAAAATAAGACTGCTGTACTACTTGGCAACTTAACTCAGTACTGTTGACAGGTGGATATTTGGTAATTTTTTTTCTTTTATTATTCAATTATTTCGTGTATCAAACTAACTAACTAGTTAATATAAATGGGAAGATCAGGTAAACGGCTTAAGAGCTTTCCCCAGTTTACACAAAAAATTAGGTAATGTGATGTGATGGCTCCACCTCTGGCAACTCTTCTAGATTTCCCTCAAGGCGTGTGTGTGTGTGTGTGTGTGTGTGTGTGTGTGTGTGTGTGTGTGTGTGTGTGTGTGTGTGTGTGTGTGTGTGTGTGTGTGTGTGTGTGTGTGTGTGTGTGTGTTAATCAAATAAACACATTTAACATATGTGAAAACATGAGTCATATTTTACCCCTGACCAGGACTTGAACCTAACAGCTAAATGTTGTACTAGGAATGAACACATTCTTTCTGTATGCCATTTTGTTCATATTACATCTTCTTCTAACCTCACTCGTGGTTTCATTTTCGATTTTGATTCAAATCCCACGCTATTTAGATATCAATAATATTCAATAAATACATTAACATACGTGAACATGAATCATATTTTACCCCTGACCGGTACTCGAACCTATTACATAATTAAAGTACCAAGACGCAACCAACTACACCACTAAAAGTCTAAAGAATAAGTAAACCTTACCGCTAGCTGTTATACTAGGAATTAACACATTCTTTCTGAATACCATTTTGTTCATATTGCAACTTCCTCTAACCGATCGTAGAATTTGAATTAAATGCTAAAGCATTTAGCTGTTAGGTTTGCTTCTTTTTTAGACCTTCAGTGGTGTAATTGGAAGCGCCTTGACAAGGTATTTATGTGTCTTAGGTTCGAGTCCCTGTCAGGGGTAAAATATGACTCACATCTTCACATATGTAAATGTGTTTATTTGATTATTATTGAAACCTAAATAGCGTGGGGTTTGAATTAAATGCGAAAACGAAATGGCGAGTGAGGTTAGAAAAAGTTGTAATATGAATTAAATGGCATTCAGAAAGAATGTATTCATTCTTAGAATTGCAGTTAGATTGAAGGTTGGCTTCTTCTTTAGACCATCAGCGGTGTAGTTGGTAGCACCTTGGGATGGTAATTATATGTCATAGGTACGAGTCCCGGTCAGGGGTAAAATATGACTCATATTTGCACATATGTTAATGTTCTTCTTTTGTTTTATCATTATTGATACCTAAATAGCATGGAATTTGAATTAAATGCGAAAAGAAACCACCCGTTAGGTTAGAAGAAGCTGTAATATAAACAAAATGGCACTCAGAGAGAATGTGTTCATTCCTTGAATAGCATTTAGCTGTAAGGTTTGTTTCTTCTTTAGACCTTAAGTGGTGTAGCTGGATGTGCCTTGGCACAAGGGTAATATATGATTCATGTTTTCACATATGTTAATATGTTTATTTAATTATTATTGATACCATTATAGCATGGTATTTGAATTAAATGCAAAAACATAACTGCGAATGGTAATAGAAGAAGCTGTAATATGAACAAAATGGCATTAAGAAGGAATGTGTTCATTCCTTGCATAGCAGTTAGTTGTAAGGGTCGCTCCTTTTTTTGTCCTTCAGTGGTGTAGTTGGTAGTGTCTTGGCACGGCAATTATGTGTCATAGGTTAGAGTCCCAGTCAGGGGTAAAATGTGATTCATGTTTTTACGTATGGTAGTGTGTTTATTTGATTATTATTGATACCTAAATAGCGTGGGATTTGAATTAAATGCTAAAACGAAACCACGAATGAGGTTCAAAGAAGCTGTAATATGAACAAAATGGCATTCAGAAAGAATGTGTTCATTCCTAGGATTGCAGTTAGCTGTAAGTTTTGCTTCTTATGTAGACCTTCAGTGGTGTAGTTGGTAACGCCTTGGCATGGTAAATGCATGTCTTAGGTAAAAGCCCTGGTCAGGGGTAATATATGACTCATGTTTTCACATAAGTTAATGAGGTTATTTGACTATTATTGATACCGAAATAAAATGGGATTTGAATTAACTGCGAAAACGAAAGCAAGAGTGAGGTTAGAAGAAGCTGTAATATGACCAAAATGGCTCTCAGAAAGACAGTGTTAATTTCCTAGTATAGCAGTCAGATTTAAGGTTTGCTTCTTCTTTAGATCTTCAGTGGTGTAGTTAGTAGCCCCTTGGCCCCGTAATTATGTCATAGGTTCGAGTCTCGGTCAGAGATAAAATATGACTCATTTCTTCACATATATAAATGTGTTTATTTCATTATTATTGATTCAGAAAGAATGTGTTCATTTTCAACAACATATATATATATATATATATATATATATATATATATATATATATATATATATATATATATATATATATATATATATATATATATATATATATATATATATATATATATATATATATATATATATATATATATATATATATATATATATATATATATATATATATATATATATAATTTTTTTTTTTACCGGGACTCGAACCAAGGACTTTTAATTACTAAGTCAAGGCGCTACCAACTACACACCACAGAAGGTTAAAAGGAATCCAACCTTATAGCTTATATCTGCTATACTTAGGAATGAACGCATTGTAACTAAATGCCACTATGTTCATATTACAGATTCCCCAACCTCACTCGTGGCTTCATTTTCGCATTTAATTCAATTCCCAATCTCATTTGGGCTATGCAATAATCAATTAAGCGCATTACATATATGAAAACATGAATAATTTTTTACCCCGACCGGGACTCGAACCTAGGACTTATAATTGCTAAGTCTAGGCACTACCAACTACACACCACAGAAGGTTAAAAGGAATCCAACCTTATAGCTTATATCTGCTATACTTAGGAATGAACGCATTCTAACTGAATGTCACTATGTTTATATTACAGATGCCCCAACCTCACTCGTGGCTTCATTTTTGCATTTAATTCAATTCCCAATCTCATTCGGGCCATACAATAATCAATTAAGCACATTACGTATGTGAAAACTTGAATCATTTTTTACCCCGACCGGGACTCGAACCTAGGACTTATAATTACTAAGTCAAGGCGCTACCAACTACACACCACAGAAGGTTAAAAGGAATCCAACCTTATAGCTTATATCTGCTATACTTAGGAATGAACGCATTCTAACTGAATGCCACTATGTTCATATTACAGATTCCCCAACCTCACTCGTGGCTTCATTTTCGCATTTAATTCAATTCCCAAATTCATTCGGGCTATACAATAATCAATTAAGCACATTACATATGTGAAAGCATGAATCATTTTTTACCCCGACCGGGACTCGAACCTAGGACTTATAATTACTAAGTCAAGGTGCTACCAACTACACACCACAGAAGGTTAAAAGGAATCCAACCTTATGGCTTATATCTGCTATACTTAGGAATGAACGCATTCTTACTGATTGTCACTATGTTCATATTACAGATTCCCCAACCTCACTCGTGGCTTCATTTTCGCATTTAATTCAATTCCCAATCTCATTCGGGCTATACAATAATCAATTAAGCACATTATATAGCCCGAATGAGATTGGGAATTGAATTAAATGCGAAAATGAAGCCATGAGTGAGGTTGGGGAATCTGTAATATGAACATAGTGGCATTCAGTTAGAATGCGTTCATTACTAAGTATTGTAGATATAAGCTATAAGGTTGGATTCCTTTTAACCTTCTGTGGTGTGTAGTTGGCAGCACCTTGACTTAGTAATTAAAAGTCCTAGGTTCGAGTCCCGGTCAGGGTAAAAAATGATTCATGTTTGTACATATGTAATGTGCTTAATTGATAATTGTATAGCCCGAATGAGATTGGGAATTGAATTAAATGCGAAAATGAAGCCACGAGTGAGGTTGGGGAATCTGTAATATTGTCGCATGACTGAAGTCTTGCTGAAGCCAGAATCTGAAACTGTAACAAGTCGTGAAGAGACACGTGAGAGGCTAGAGGTCAAGGGTGAAATAGAATACTCTCCCAGTTGTTTATCTGGGTATGGTCAATGGATCCAGGGGGCTTAGCACCTGGCTGGATCCATAGGGCTTAGCACCTGGCTGGATCCATAGGGCTTAGCACCTGGCTGAACCCAAGTGCTTTAGCATAGGGCTTAGCCACCCGGCGTCAAGTGCCTCAAGAGTGTGGGAAAGACCCAGAATTCGGCCCTGCCCAAAACCACAAGTAACCCTATATGCCCTAGAGGGATACCCAATAGTCACGCACTGACCTAGAACTCTTCCGTTCTATAGGCCAGCTGAAATAGCCCATCCCCCATGAGGAGGGACCTCTCTTTGAACCTGAAGGCAATTGGCAGAAGTAGATTTAGCGACACGCCCTGCCCTTTGGGGTATTTCAAGCATCCCCATGGCAGCCAGAGACGCAGTCAGAGAGCGGCAGTCAGTCAGAATCTTGCCCGGGGCACGAATATATCAGAGATTTTGTTAACCATAGGGCGGGGGCATTGAGGCTTCGAAGATGTTGTACTCCAGAAAAAACTAAGATAAAGGAATCACCGCTTGTCCATTCTTACCTTGTATCCGTCTGGTACTAATATTAACGTAGTGAGAAAAATTCATTACGACAACTGGTGACACGCGGTGGAATGGTAATCAACTTCACGACAACTGGTGGCAGCGCAGTACGGATCAGACGCCTGGAAAACATACGAAGAGGCTCTCATATCAGAAGAATCCAGTGCGAAGAAAAGAAAATAAGAATGGCAAACACAGAAATCCAACATCTCCCAATTCAAGAAATGAGTGACGAGGCAAAACACCGGAGAATTCTCGAACTGGAGGAGCACGTGCGGCGCCTACAAACTCCTGCCGACGCCGCTCCGTCGAGAAGGAACTTGGTCAACGCCGGCAGAGAAACCGACGCCTCAAACATCGACGAACAGCCTGCCTCTCCGAGCCCCGTGGTGACACAGGGAACGCAGCAGGACAAGCCCCCACCCCGTGCCCTGGTTGTATAGGCGACTCGAGTCAAAAATTCACCTTTTTACCTCGACGGCGCAAATGTAAAAGACCTCGAATGTCCGTCCATAATTCCCGCGGCCGACTTCCTGAAATACTTGGGTCTGCGGATGAGAAGTGACGAGTGGTCAAACAGAGAATATTATGAAACTTTTAAGGAACTACTCCTAAGTTATTTCTTAGTAAGCCGAAGTGTGACCGGGGCATTGAGTGAAAATGCCCATTACAAGAAATATAAGTTGCCGGATCCGACCAAGAAGATGGTGATTCGTCGATTTTACTCGAGAGAAGAAGGAGAACCCCCTCCTTCCTTGCCTTCTGCCGTGAAGTCCTTCAGGATCACCTCCTTACAATAGCTAAGTACTTGTGATCTGTATCCAGTGAGTAATGGGACAATTAGTAAAAGAAATTGAGGTCGGTGAACGCCGCCATTTTATCTTGTAGTTATGCTTTGACTCAGCCAACCCGCCTATGAGGGGTGTGGCGCCTAAGAAGTTAATAAAAGTAGAATTTCTGTACCCATTACTAACATGGATAATTTGTGCTAATAGCTATAAGCAGTAATAAACTCCATTTTTTTTTATAATTTGAGTAATATAAAGAAATTGCGTTGGAAGTGTGTTCCATTTATTTGTATTTATGCCTAAATTGAATTTTAAGAATGCGAATGTATTGATTTTAATTGGAAAAAATTAATGTATGTGTAAAATCATTTTTATATTAATTTCTTAAAGCGTAAGAAGTCGAGTGTTAAGATTGCACCTGTTTTCAAGGTTCTTTCTTTTTTGTTTTTTTGTTTTTTCTCCGCGGGAGTAATGTTTTTAGCGAAAGAAAGACATAAATGACAGATCGTTCTTTTAATGTTGTTTTGATGGGAATTAATTACGATACGTGTGTGGCATGCTTTTTTGAAGAATAAGAATTTTCGTGATATTAGTTAGAGATGAGTTTTTTTTTATTTTATGCTATGCAGGTGAAAGTATGAGTAAATTCGAGGAATTTGTGCTGTCCTGGAATAGGGAAGGTTTTTCAGTGTCACGCAAACGTAGCTTCAAGGGAGTAGAATGTTTGTTTGTTCGTTGGAAGGGGACCTAGGACTGGTGAGGCAGTCTTGTGACCGCACGGCCCAACCGAGATTTCACCTTTACTCTCCTTCAGAGAGATAAGGGAACATAAGAACATAAGAATAGAAGACACTGCAACATGCCTACTGGCACACACGAGGTAGCTCCATTTTTGAATTGCATTTTCAGCATGTCTAACCTATTCTATTCTACTCTACTTATTTATTCTATTTTTCTTTTTATGATTTTTCTAATAAGCACTAACCTATTCATACCCACCCTACCTCTGTCATATGTCTATCTAATCTACATTTGAAGGTGTCTAAGGTATTGGCATTTACTATCCTACTAGGAAGCTTGTTCCATGCATCAGCTACTCTATTACCAAACCAATTTTTACCAATTTCCCTTCTGAACCTAAATTTATCAAGCTTAAATAAGAACATAAGAATAGAGGACACTGCAACATGCCTACTGGCACACACGAGGCAGCTCCATATTTGAACTGTACT
>JAXCGZ010024230.1:7500-11243 GCA_037179515.1 Halocaridina rubra | reverse complement strand
ATATATATATATATATATATATATATATATATATATATATATATATATATATATATATATATATATATATATATATATATATATATATATATATATATATATATATATATATATATATATATATATATATATATATATATATATATATATATATATATATATATATATATATATATATATATATATATATATATATATATATATATATATATATATATATATATATATATATATATATATATATATATATATATATATATATATATATATATATATATATATATATATATATATATATATATATATATATATATATATATATATATATATATATATATATATATATATATATATATATATATATATATATATATATATATATATATATATATATATATATATATATATATATATATATATATATATATATATATATATATATATATATATATATATATATATATATATATATATATATATATATATATATATATATATATATATATATATATATATATATATATATATATATATATATATATATATATATATATATATATATATATATATATATATATATATATATATATATATATATATATATATATATATATATATATATATATATATATATATATATATATATATATATATATATATATATATATATATATATATATATATATATATATATATATATATATATATATATATATATATATATATATATATATATATATATATATATATATATATATATATATATATATATATATATATATATATATATATATATATATATATATATATATATATATATATATATATATATATATATATATATATATATATATATATATATATATATATATATATATATATATATATATATATATATATATATATATATATATATATATATATATATATATATATATATATATATATATATATATATATATATATATATATATATATATATATATATATATATATATATATATATATATATATATATATATATATATATATATATATATATATATATATATATATATATATATATATATATATATATATATATATATATATATATATATATATATATATATATATATATATATATATATATATATATATATATATATATATATATATATATATATATATATATATATATATATATATATATATATATATATATATATATATATATATATATATATATATATATATATATATATATATATATATATATATATATATATATATATATATATATATATATATATATATATATATATATATATATATATATATATATATATATATATATATATATATATATATATATATATATATATATATATATATATATATATATATATATATATATATATATATATATATATATATATATATATATATATATATATATATATATATATATATATATATATATATATATATATATATATATATATATATATATATATATATATATATATATATATATATATATATATATATATATATATATATATATATATATATATATATATATATATATATATATATATATATATATATATATATATATATATATATATATATATATATATATATATATATATATATATATATATATATATATATATATATATATATATATATATATATATATATATATATATATATATATATATATATATATATATATATATATATATATATATATATATATATATATATATATATATATATATATATATATATATATATATATATATATATATATATATATATATATATATATATATATATATATATATATATATATATATATATATATATATATATATATATATATATATATATATATATATATATATATATATATATATATATATATATATATATATATATATATATATATATATATATATATATATATATATATATATATATATATATATATATATATATATATATATATATATATATATATATATATATATATATATATATATATATATATATATATATATATATATATATATATATATATATATATATATATATATATATATATATATATATATATATATATATATATATATATATATATATATATATATATATATATATATATATATATATATATATATATATATATATATATATATATATATATATATATATATATATATATATATATATATATATATATATATATATATATATATATATATATATATATATATATATATATATATATATATATATATATATATATATATATATATATATATATATATATATATATATATATATATATATATATATATATATATATATATATATATATATATATATATATATATATATATATATATATATATATATATATATATATATATATATATATATATATATATATATATATATATATATATATATATATATATATATATATATATATATATATATATATATATATATATATATATATATATATATATATATATATATATATATATATATATATATATATATATATATATATATATATATATATATATATATATATATATATATATATATATATATATATATATATATATATATATATATATATATATATATATATATATATATATATATATATATATATATATATATATATATATATATATATATATATATATATATATATATATATATATATATATATATATATATATATATATATATATATATATATATATATATATATATATATATATATATATATATATATATATATATATATATATATATATATATATATATATATATATATATATATATATATATATATATATATATATATATATATATATATATATATATATATATATATATATATATATATATATATATATATATATATATATATATATATATATATATATATATATATATATATATATATATATATATATATATATATATATATATATATATATATATATGATTAGTAGGTTGGCCCTGGCACAGCCACCGTTGAAAGACTACTACTGAAGGTATTAGGATGCAACTAGGACTGGTCCAGACAGTTCCAGGTTGAGTCTTCCTTCAGGGTGGTTCTTTCCTCATGCCTACATCCACACTGCATATTCTGGCGTATTCATTACACATATCTTGCTATTCCATTACATTTGACAAGTCACAACATTCCGCAAATCTGTCTCTTTTACTTTCTTTTTCCTCACATATGCTATTATTTATGGAAGGTTCACAACTAATGGCCCCCAGTACCCGGCATAGTGGGGTGCGAAGAATCTCTGGGGATTGTGTTGACTCCACCATTGGCTGCAGGGCAAACACGTCTGGTGGTAGTAATGGTTCTGCTTTTAACCTTGTACCTCCCAATAGATCTGCTTTTTTCACTCTTCACTATTATAACATTTGTGGGCTGAAGTCTAATCTTTCGTCTGTGGAACAGCACTTGGGCACTTTCCTCCCTAACCTCCTCCTCCTATCTGAAACCCAGCTGTCTATACATGCTTCCACTGACCCATTCCAAATCTCTCACTATAATCTGTTTACTCGCTTTCGTTCCCAAGGTGGGGTCTGTGCTTACTGCAACACTAACATTCCTACTGTGAGGCTCATTGACCTTGAATCTCCCGACTTTGATGTTCTTTGGCTAAAAATCTATCTCTCAACTACCACTATCTTCATTTGCTTCTGCTACTGTT
>JAXCGZ010024230.1:0-2500 GCA_037179515.1 Halocaridina rubra | reverse complement strand
GGAAGAGAATAGGTGAAAGAACAGAGCCCTGTGGAACACCACTGGTAACAAAGAAAAGGCTAGATGTCGTTCCATCAACAACTACAGATATAGAACGGTCAGTAAGAAAACTGGAAATCAGAGAACAGGAAGAAGGGGTAAAGCCATAGGCAGGGAGTTTGGCCAACAGAGCCTTGTCCCAGACTCTGTCAAAATCCTTAGAGATATCAAGGGCGACGACAAAGGATTCCCCATAGTTCCTCAGAGAAGATGACCATACATGAGTAAGATAGGACAGGAGATCACCAGTGGATCTTGCCTTGCGGAAGCCGTACTGGTGATCGGAGATAAGTGAGTTAGATTCAAGGCGTTTCAAGAAGTGAGCATTGAGCATAGTTTTGAAAACTTTAGCAATAGAGGAGGTTAGAGCAATAGGTCGGTAGTTAGAAGGAATAGAGCGGTCACCCTTCTTAGGAACAGGTTGAACTAGAGCATGCTTCCAAGATGAAGGATAGACACTGGTTGACAGAATGAGGCGAAAAAGATGGCAAAGCACCTGAGCCAGTTCATCTGCAAACTCCTTGAGGAACCTTGCAGGGATACCGTCGGGACCTGATGCCTTGTTTGTCTTTAGTGAGCGAAGAACCTTATGAACTTTGCGTGAAGAAAGGATAAGGGAGGGCATAGGGTTAGAGAGGGGAAAAGACTGAGGAATAGGTGCACTGCAATGTTGATAGAAGAGTTGGCAGAAAAATGAGAGCCAAAGAGAGTGGCTTTGTCAGTGGGAGAGTAAGCTATAGAACCATCAGAACGAATGAAAGGGGGAAAGCTTGAGTTACAGAAGTTTTTAGAGAGGTTTTTGGCTAAGGACCAGAAGCATTTGTTAGTGGGAGAGGAGTTAAGGTCATCAACTTTCCTTCTTATAAAGGAAGCTTTAGACCTTCGAATCTGAGCAGTACAGCGATTCCTAGCTATAATAAAAGCAGAGCGAGTTAAATTATTATTGGTTAAGAGATAAAACACCATGCAGTGAGGGTATTTTTTCCTATTTTAAAAGAAAGTACACACACACACACACACACACACACACACACACACACACACACACACACACACACACACACACACACACACACACACACACACACACACACACACACACACACACACACACACATACACACACACACACACACACACACAGACATGTCACAAAATTGGTGCCACAAATACGCAATCTCAGTTATGATGAGAGGCTGAGGGAATTAGACTTACCATCACTCGAATATAGAAGATTGAGGGGGTATAAGGTGACAGTCTTTAAATTCCTTCATGGTTATGATAGAGTGGATAGGAAGCGATATTTTGATATGGCTGGCTCTAGAACTAGAGGTCATTGTTTGAAGCTTTGTAAGAAAACTTCTTTGAAAGATGCAAGGAGGCACTTTTTTAGTGTAAGAGTAGTTAATAATTGGAATTCGCTAAACGAGGAGGCAGTTAATGCTAACTCAGTCCATAACTTTAAGGACAGGTATGATAAGTATCACTAAGTATAAAATGGAACCGATCAGGAGACGGGAAATACTAGTTTTTGGCTCTTTCTCGTCAGCACAATTAGGTAATCTCTCTCTCTCTCTCTCTCTCTCTCTCTCTCTCTCTCTCTCTCTCTCTCTCTCTCACACACACACACACACACACACACACACACACACACACACACACACACACACACACACATATATATATATATATATATATATATATATATATATATATATATATATATATATATATATATATATATATATATATATATATATATATATATATATATATATATATACATACATAATATATATATATATATATATATATATATATATATATATATATATATATATATATATATATATATATATATATATATATATATATATATATATATATATATATATATATATATATATATATATATATATATATATATATATATATATATATATATATATATATATATATGTGCATATATATATATATATATATATATATATATATATATATATATATATATATATATGTCGTATGACTTCCTGAGCGGAAACGGTTGGTCGAGGGCATGGATATTTTATTACAATGTTTGTAGAAAGTGCCAAGGAAATATATGACCGGAACCATGAGACTTATGGACCTGGCATCGAGAAGGGCGAGAAAGGACAGGAAGTTAGCCATTTCCTAAACCACAACACACATAAACTTGTGTTTCGTATGCAGGTACATACCCTGCAGAGATGCCCAATAACTCCTCCCCGGAAGTAGGTGGGATTCCACTTTGAACCTGGCGCTGATTAGCTAGGACTAGATCTGACTGATTTCATTGGAGAATTGGATGTTAAGCCACGCCCTGCCCTGGGGGTATTTAAAGAGCCACCCAGGGCAGAGACAGTTAGTTAGAAATTACCAGGGGCATGAATAGATCCTAGATTGTGATAGTCATAGGGTGGGGGCCATTTGAGGCACAGGG
>JAXCGZ010024229.1:0-11292 GCA_037179515.1 Halocaridina rubra | reverse complement strand
CCTGTTCGGGGTAAAAAATGATTCATATTTTCACATATGTAATGTGCTTATTTGATAATTTCATGGCCCGAATGAGATTGGGATTTGAATTAAATGCTAAAATGAAGCCACGAGTGAGGTTGGGGAATCTGTAATATGAACATAGTGGCATTCAGTTAGAATGCGTTCATTCCTAAGTATAGCAGATATAATCTATAAGGTTGGGTTCCTTTTAACCTTCTGTGGTATTGTGGTAGCGCCTTGACTTAGTAATCATAAGTCCTAGGTTCGAGTCCCGGTTGGGGTAAAAAATGATTCATGTTTTCACATATGTAATGTGCTTATTTGATAATTTCATGGCCCAAATGAGATTGGGATTTGAATTAAATGCTAAAATGAAGCCACGAGTGAGGTTGGGGAATCTGTAATATGAACATAGTGGCATTCAGTTAGAATGCATTCATTCCTAAGTATAGCAGATATAAGCTATAAGGTTGGATTCCTTTTAACCTTCTGTGGTGTAGTGGTAGCGCCTTGACTTAGTAATCATATGTCCTAGGTTCGAGTCCGGGTCGGGGTAAAAAATGAATCATGTTTTCACATATGTAATGTGCTTATTTGATAATTTCATGACCCGAATGAGATTGGGATTTGAATTAAATGCTAAAATGAAACCACGAGTGAGGTTGGGGAATCTGTAATATGAACATATTGGCATTCAGTTAGAATGCGTTCATTCCTAAGTATAGAAGATATAAGCTATAAGGTTGGATTCCTTTTAACCTTCTGTGGTGTAGTGGTAGGGCCTTGACTTAGTAATCATAAGTCCTAGGTTCGAGTTCCGGTCGGGGTAAAAAATGATTCATGTTTTCACATATGTAATGTGCTTATTTGATAATTTCATGGCCCGAATGAGATTGGGATTTGAATTAAATGCTAAAATGAAGCCACGAGTGAGGTTGGGGAATCTGTAATATGAACATAGTGGCATTCAGTTAGAATGCGTTCATTCCTAAGTATAGCAGATATAAGCTATAAGGTTGGATTCCTTTTAACCTTCTGTGGTGTAGTGGTAGCGCCTTGACTTAGCAATTATAAGTCCTAGGTTAGAGTCCTGGTCGGGGTAAAATATGATTCATGTTTTCACATATGTAATGTGCTTATTTGATAATTTCATGGCCCGAATGAGATTGGGATTTGAATTAAATGCTAAAATGAAGCCACGAGTGAGGTTGGGGAATCTGTAATATGAACATAGTGGCATTCAGTTAGAATGCGTTCATTCCTAAGTATAGCAGATATAAGCTATAAGGTTGGATTCCTTTTAACCTTCTGTGGTGTAGTGGTAGCGCCTTGACTTAGTAATCATAAGTCCTAGGTTCAAGTCCCGGTCAGGGTAAACAATGAATCATGTTTTCACGTATGTAATGTGCTTATTTGATAATTTCATGGCCCGAATGAGATTGGGATTTGAATTAAATGCTAAAATGAAGCCACGAGTGAGGTTGGGGAATCTGTAATATGAACATATTGGCATTCAGTTAGAATGCGTTCATTCCTAAGTATAGCAGATATAAGCTATAAGGTTGGATTCCTTTTAACCTTCTGTGGTGTAGTGGTAGCGCCTTGACTTAGTAATCATAAGTCCTAGGTTCGAGTTCCGGTCGGGGTAAAAAATGATTCATGTTTTCACATATGTAATGTGCTTTTTTGATAATTTCATGGCCCGAATGAGATTGGGATTTGAATTAAATGCTAAAATGAAGCCACGAGTGAGGTTGGGGAATCTGTAATATGAACATAGTGGCATTCAGTTAGAATGCGTTCATTCCTAAGTATAGCAGATATAAGCTATAAGGTTGGATTCCTTTTAACCTTCTGTGGTGTAGTGGTAGCGCCTTGACTTAGTAATCATAAGTCCTAGGTTCGAATCCGGTTCGGGGTAAAAAATGAATCATATTTTCACATATGTAATGTGCTTATTTGATAATCTCATGGCCCGAATGAGATTGGGATTTGAATTAAATGCTAAAATGAAGCCACGAGTGAGGTTGGTGAATCTGTAATATGAACATAGTGGCATTCAGTTAGAATGCATTCATTCCTAAGTATAGCAGATATAAGCTATAAGGTTGGGTTCCTTTTAACCTTCTGTGGTGTAGTGGTAGCGCCTTGACTTAGTAATCATAAGTCCTAGGTTCGAGTCCCGGTTGGGGTAAAAAATGATTCATGTTTTCACATATGTAATGTGCTTATTTGATAATTTCATGACCCGAATGAGATTGGGATTTGAATTAAATGCTAAAATGAAACCACGAGTGAGGTTGGGGAATCTGTAATATGAACATATTGGCATTCAGTTAGAATGCGTTCATTCCTAAGTATAGAAGATATAAGCTATAAGGTTGGATTCCTTTTAACCTTCTGTGGTGTAGTGGTAGGGCCTTGACTTAGTAATCATAAGTCCTAGGTTCGAGTTCCGGTCGGGGTAAAAAATGATTCATGTTTTCACATATGTAATGTGCTTATTTGATAATTTCATGGCCCGAATGAGATTGGGATTTGAATTAAATGCTAAAATGAAGCCACGAGTGAGGTTGGGGAATCTGTAATATGAACATAGTGGCATTCAGTTAGAATGCGTTCATTCCTAAGTATAGCAGATATAAGCTATAAGGTTGGATTCCTTTTAACCTTCTGTGGTGTAGTGGTAGCGCCTTGACTTAGCAATTATAAGTCCTAGGTTAGAGTCCTGGTCGGGGTAAAATATGATTCATGTTTTCACATATGTAATGTGCTTATTTGATAATTTCATGGCCCGAATGAGATTGGGATTTGAATTAAATGCTAAAATGAAGCCACGAGTGAGGTTGGGGAATCTGTAATATGAACATAGTGGCATTCAGTTAGAATGCGTTCATTCCTAGGTATAGCAGATATAATCTATATGGTTGGGTTCCTTTTAACCTTCTGTGGTATTGTGGTAGCGCCTTGACTTAGTAATCATAAGTCCTAGGTTCGAGTCCCGGTTGGGGTAAAAAATGATTCATGTTTTCACATATGTAATGTGCTTATTTGATAATTTCATGGCCCAAATGAGATTGGGATTTGAATTAAATGCTAAAATGAAGCCACGAGTGAGGTTGGGGAATCTGTAATATGAACATAGTGGCATTCAGTTAGAATGCATTCATTCCTAAGTATAGCAGATATAAGCTATAAGGTTGGATTCCTTTTAACCTTCTGTGGTGTAGTGGTAGCGCCTTGACTTAGTAATCATATGTCCTAGGTACGAGTCCGGGTCGGGGTAAAAAATGATTCATGTTTTCACATATGTAATGTGCTTATTTGATCATTTCATGGCCTGAATGAGATTGGGATTTGAATTAAATGCTAAAATGAAGCCACGAGTGAGGTTGGGGAATCTGTAATATGAACATAGTGGCATTCAGTTAGAATGCGTTCATTCCTAAGTATAGCAGATATAAGCTATAAGGTTGGATTCCTTTTAACCTTCTGTGGTGTAGTGGTAGCGCCTTGACTTAGCAATTATAAGTCCTAGGTTCGAGTTCCTGTCGGGGTAAAATATGATTCATGTTTTCACATATGTAATGTGCTTATTTGATAATTTCATGGCCCGAATGAGATTGGGATTTGAATTAAATGCTAAAATGAAGCCACGAGTGAGGTTGGGGAATCTGTAATATGAACATAGTGGCATTCAGTTAGAATGCGTTCATTCCTAAGTATAGCAGATATAAGCTATAAGGTTGGATTCCTTTTAACCTTCTGTGGTGTAGTGGTAGCGCCTTGACTTAGTAATCATAAGTCCTAGGTTCGAGTTCCGGTCGGGGTAAAAAATGATTCATGTTTTCACATATGTAATGTGCTTATTTGATAATTTCATGGCCCAAATGAGATTGGGATTTGAATTAAATGCTAAAATGAAGCCACGAGTGAGGTTGGGGAATCTGTAATATGAACATAGTGGCATTAAGTTAGAATGCGTTCATTCCTAAGTATAGCAGATATAAGCTATAAGGTTGGATTCCTTTTAATCTTCTGTGGTGTAGTGGTAGCGCCTTGACTTAGTAATCATAAGTCCTTGGTTCGAATCCGGTTCGGGGTAAAAAATGATTCATATTTTCACATATGTAATGTGCTTATTTGATAATCTCATGGCCCGAATGAGATTGGGATTTGAATTAAATGCTAAAATGAAGCCACGAGTGAGGTTGGTGAATCTGTAATATGAACATAGTGACATTCAGTTAGAATGCATTCATTCCTAAGTATAGCAGATATAAGCTATAAGGTTGGGTTCCTTTTAACCTTCTGTGGTGTAGTGGTAGCGCCTTGACTTAGTAATCATAAGTCCTAGGTTCGAGTCCCGGTTGGGGTAAAAAATGATTCATGTTTTCACATATGTAATGTGCTTATTTGATAATTTCATGGCCCAAATGAGATTGGGATTTGAATTAAATGCTAAAATGAAGCCACGAGTGAGGTTGGGGAATCTGTAATATGAACATATTGGCATTCAGTTAGAATGCATTCATTCTTAAGTATAGCAGATATAAGCTATAAGGTTGGATTCCTTTTAACCTTCTGTGGTGTAGTTGTAGCGCCTTGACTTAGTAATCATATGTCCTAGGTTCGAGTCCTGGTCGGGGTAAAAAATGAATCATGTTTTCACATATGTAATGTGCTTATTTGATAATTTCATGACCCGAATGAGATTGGGATTTGAATTAAATGCTAAAATGAAACCACGAGTGAGGTTGGGGAATCTGTAATATGAACATATTGGCATTCAGTTAGAATGCATTCATTCCTAAGTATAGCACATATAAGCTATAAGGTTGGATTCCTTTTAACCTTCTGTGGTGTAGTGGTAGGGCCTTGACTTAGTAATCATAAGTCCTAGGTTCGAGTTCCGGTCGGGGTAAAAAATGATTCATGTTTTCACATATGTAATGTGCTTATTTGATAATTTCATGGCCCGAAATGAGATTGGGATTTGAATTAAATGCTAAAATGAAGCCACGAGTGAGGTTGGGGAATCTGTAATATGAACATAGTGGCATTCAGTTAGAATGCGTTCATTCCTAAGTATAGCAGATATAAGCTATAAGGTTGGATTCCTTTTAACCTTCTGTGGTGTAGTGGTAGCGCCTTGACTTAGTAATCATAAGTCCTAGGTTCAAGTCCCGGTCAGGGTAAACAATGAATCATGTTTTCACGTATGTAATGTGCTTATTTGATAATTTCATGGCCCGAATGAGATTGGGATTTGAATTAAATGCTAAAATGAAGCCACGAGTGAGGTTGGGGAATCTGTAATATGAACATATTGGCATTCAGTTAGAATGCGTTCATTCCTAAGTATAGCAGATATAAGCTATAAGGTTGGATTCCTTTTAACCTTCTGTGGTGTAGTGGTAGCGCCCTGACTTAGTAATCATAAGTCCTAAGTTCGAGTTCCGGTCGGGGTAAAAAATGATTCATGTTTTCACATATGTAATGTGCTTATTTGATAATTTCATGGCCCGAATGAGATTGGGATTTGAATTAAATGCTAAAATGAAGCCACGAGTGAGGTTGGGGAATCTGTAATATGAACATAGTGGCATTCAGTTAGAATGCATTCATTCCTAAGTATAGCAGATATAAGCTATAAGGTTGGGTTCCTTTTAACCTTCTGTGGTGTAGTGGTAGCGCCTTGACTTAGTAATCATAAGTCCTAGGTTCGAGTCCCGGTTGGGGTAAAAAATGATTCATGTTTTCACATATGTAATGTGCTTATTTGATAGTTTCATGGCCCAAATGAGATTGGGATTTGAATTAAATGCTAAAATGAAGCCACGAGTGAGGTTGGGGAATCTGTAATATGAACATAGTGGCATTCAGTTAGAATGCGTTCATTCCTAAGTATAGCAGATATAAGCTATAAGGTTGGATTCCTTTTAACCTTCTGTGGTGTAGTTGTAGCGCCTTGACTTAGTAATCATAAGTCCTAGGTTCGAGTCCTGGTCGGGGTAAAAAATGAATCATGTTTTCACATATGTAATGTGCTTATTTGATAATTTCATGGCCCGAATGAGATTGGGATTTGAATTAAATGCTAAAATGAAGCCACGAGTGAGGTTGGGGAATCTGCAATATGAACATAGTGGCATTCAGTTAGAATGCATTCATTCCTAAGTATAGCAGATATAAGCTATAAGGTTGGATTCCTTTTAACCTTCTGTGGTGTAGTTGTAGCGCCTTGACTTAGTAATCATATGTCCTAGGTTCGAGTCCTGGTTGGGGTAAAAAATGAATCATGTTTTCACATATATAATGTGCTTATTTGATAATTTCAAAACCCGAATGAGATTGGGATTTGAATTAAATGCTAAAATGAAACCACGAGTGAGGTTGGGGAATCTGTAATATGAACATATTGACATTCAGTTAGAATGCGTTCATTCCTAAGTATAGCAGATATAAGTCATAAGGTTGGATTCCTTTTAACTTTCTGTGGTGTAGTGGTAGGGCCTTGACTTAGTAATCATAAGTCCTAGGTTCGAGTTCCGGTCGGGGTAAAAAATTATTCATGTTTTCACATATGTAATGTGCTTATTTGATAATTTCATGGCCCGAATGAGATTGGGATTTGAATTAAATGCTAAAATGAAGCCACGAGTGAGGTTGGGGAATCTGTAATATGAACATAGTGGCATTCAGTTAGAATGCGTTCATTCCTAAGTATAGCAGATATAAGCTATAAGGTTGGATTCCTTTTAACCTTCTGTGGTGTAGTGGTAGCGCCTTGACTTAGTAATAATAAGTCCTAGGTTCAAGTCCCGGTTAGGGTAAAAAATGATTCATGTTTTCACATATGTAATGTGCTTATTTGATAATATCATGGCCCAAATGAGATTGGGATTTGAATTAAATGCTAAAATGAAGCCACGAGTGAGGTTGGGGAATCCGTAATATGAACATAGTGGCATTCAGTTAGAATGCGTTCATTCCTAAGTATAGCAGATATAAGCTATAAGGTTGGATTCCTTTTAACCTTCTGTGGTGTAGTGGTAGCGCCTTGACTTAGTAATCATAAGTCCTAGGTTCGAGTCCCTTTCGGGGTAAAAAATGATTCATGTTTTCACATATGTAATGTGCTTATTTGATAATTTCATGGCCCGAATGAGATTGGGATTTGAATTAAATGCTAAAATGAAGCCACGAGTGAGGTTGGGGAATCTGTAATATGAACATAGTGGCATTCAGTTAGAATGCATTCATTCCTAAGAATAGCAGATATAAGATATAAGGTTGGGTTCCTTTTAACCTTCTGTGGTGTAGTGGTAGCGCCTTGACTTAGTAATCATTAGTCCTAGGTTCGAGTCCTGGTTGGGGTAAAAAATGATTCATGTTTTCACATATGTAATGTGCATATTTGATAATTTCATGGCCCGAATGATATTGGGATTTGAATTAAATGCTAAAATGAAGCCACGAGTGAGGTTGGGGAATATGTAATATGAACATAGTGGCATTCAGTTAGAATGCATTCATTCCTAAGTATAGCAGATATAAGCTATAAGGTTGGGTTCCTTTTAACCTTCTGTGGTGTAGTGGTAGCGCCTTGACTTAGTAATCATAAGTCCTAGGTTCGAGTCCCGGTTGGGGTAAAAAATGATTCATGTTTTCACATATGTAATGTGCTTATTTGATAATTTCATGGCCCAAATGAGATTGGGATTTGAATTAAATGCTAAAATGAAGCCACGAGTGAGGTTGGGGAATCTGTAATATGAACATAGTGGCATTCAGTTAGAATGCGTTCATTCCTAAGTATAGCAGATATAAGCTATAAGGTTGGATTCCTTTTAACTTTCTGTGGTGTAGTGGTAGCGCCTTGACTTAGCAATCATAAGTCCTAGGTTCGAGTCCGGGTCGGGGTAAAAAATGATTCATGTTTTCACATATGTAATGTGCTTATTTGATAATTTCATGGCCCGAATGAGATTGGGATTTGAATTAAATGCTAAAATGAAGCCACGAGTGAGGTTGGGGAATCTGTAATATGAACATAGTGGCATTCAGTTAGAATGCATTCATTCCTAAGTATAGCAGATATAAGCTATAAGGTTGGGTTCCTTTTAACCTTCTGTGGTGTAGTGGTAGCGCCTTGACTTAGTAATCATAAGTCCTAGGTTCGAGTCCCGGTTGGGGTAAAAAATGATTCATGTTTTCACATATGTAATGTGCTTATTTGATAATTTCATGGCCCAAATGAGATTGGGATTTGAATTAAATGCTAAAATGAAGCCACGAGTGAGGTTGGGGAATCTGTAATATGAACACAGTGGCATTCAGTTAGAATGCGTTCATTCCTAAGTATAGCAGATATAAGCTATAAGGTTGGATTCCTTTTAACCTTCTGTGGTGTAGTTGTAGCGCCTTGACTTAGTAATCATAAGTCCTAGGTTCGAGTCCGGGTCGGGGTAAAAAATGAATCATGTTTTCACATATGTAATGTGCTTATTTGATAATTTCATGGCCCGAATGAGATTGGGATTTGAATTAAATGCTAAAATGAAACCACGAGTGAGGTTGGGGAATCTGTAATATGAACATATTGGCATTCAGTTAGAATGCGTTCATTCTTAAGTATAGCAGATATAAGCATATGGTTGGATTCCTTTTAACCTACTGTGGTGTAGTGGTAGCGCCTTGACTTAGTAATCATAAGTCCTAGGTTCGAGTCCCGGTCGGGGAAAAAAAGATTCATGTTTTCACATATGTAATGTGCTTATTTGATAATATCATGGCCCGAATGAGATTGGGATTTGAATTAAATGCTAAAATGAAACCACGAGTGAGGTTGGGGAATCTGTAATATGAACATATTGGCATTCAGTTAGAATGCGTTCATTCCTAAGTATAGCAGATATAAGCTATAAGGTTGGATTCCTTTTAACCTTCTGTGGTGTAGTGGTAGCTCCTTGACCTAGTAATCATAAGTCCTAGGTTCGAGTCCCGGTCGGGGTAAAAAAATGATTCATGTTTTCACATATGTAATGTGCTTATTTGATAATTTCATGGCCCGAATGAGATTGGGATTTGAATTAAATGCTAAAATGAAGCCACGAGTGAGGTTGGGGAATCTGTAATATGAACATAGTGGCATTCAGTTAGAATGCGTTCATTCCTAAGTATAGCAGATATAAGCTATAAGGTTTGGTTCCTTTTAACCTTCTGTGGTGTAGTGGTAGCGCCTTGACTTAGTAATCATAAGTCCTAGGTTCGAGTCCCGGTTGGGGTAAAAAATGATTCATGTTTTCACATATGTAATGTGCTTATTTGATAATTTCATGGCCCAAATGAGATTGGGATTTGAATTAAATGCTAAAATGAAGCCACGAGTGAGGTTGGGGAATCTGTAATATGAACATAGTGGCATTCAGTTAGAATGCGTTCATTCCTAAGTATAGCAGATATAAGCATATGGTTGGATTCCATTTAACTTACTGTGGTGTAGTGGTAGTGCCTTGACTTAGTAATCATAAGTCCTAGGTTCGAGTCCGGGTCGGGGTAAAAAATGATTCATGTTTTCACATATGTAATGTGCTTATTTGATAATTTCATGGCCCGAATGAGATTGGGATTTGAATTAAATGCTAAAATGAAGCCACGAGTGAGGTTGGGGAATCTGTAATATGAACATAGTGGCTTTCAGTTAGAATGCGTTCATTCCTAAGCATAGCAGATATAAGCTATAAGGTTGGATTCCTTTTAACCTTTTGTGGTGTAGTGGTAGCGCCTTGACTTATTAATCATATGTCCTAGGTTCGAGTCCTGGTCGGGGTAAAAAAATGATTCATGTTTTAACATATGTAATGTGCTTATTTGATAATTTCATGGCCCAAATGAGATTGGAATTTGAATTAAATGCTAAAATGAAGCCACGAGTGAGGTTCGGGAATCTGTAATGTGAACATAGTTTCTTTCAGTTAGAATGCGTTCATTCCTAAGTATAGCAGATATAAGCTATAAGGTTGGATTCCTTTTAACCTTCTGTGGTGTAGTGGTAGCGCCTTGACTTAGTAATCATAAGTCCTAGGTTCGAGTCCCGGTCAGGGTAAAAAAATAATTCATGTTTTCACATATGTAATGTGCTTATTTGATAATTTCATGGCCCGAATGAGATTGGGATTTGAATTAAATGCTAAAATGAAGCCACGAGTGAGGTTGGGGAATCTGTAATATGAACATAGTGGCATTCAGTTAGAATGCGTTCATTCCTAAGTATAGCAGATATAAGCTATAAGGTTGGATTCCTTTTAACCTTCTGTGGTGTACTGGTAGAGCCTTGACTTAGTAATCATAAGTCCTAGGTTCGAGTCCCTTTCGGGGTAAAAAATGATTCATGTTTTCACATATGTAATGTGCTTATTTGATAATTTCATGGCCCGAATGAGATTGGGATTTGAATTAAATGCTAAAATGAAGCCACGAGTGAGGTTGGGGAATCTGTATATGAACATAGTGGCATTCAGTTAGAATGCGTTCAGTCCTAAGTATAGCAGATATAAGCTATAAGGTTGGATTCCTTTTAACCTTCTGTGGTGTAGTGGTAGCGCCTTGACTTAGCAATCATAAGTCCTAGGTTCGAGTTCTGGTCGGGGTAAAATATGATTCATGTTTTCACATATGTAATGTTCTTATTTGATAATTTCATGGCCCGAATGAGATTGGGATTTGAATTAAATGCTAAAATGAAGCCACGAGTGAGGTTGGGGAATCTGTAATATGAACATAGTGGCATTCAGTTAGAATGCGTTCATTCCTAAGTATAGCAGATATAAGCTATAAGGTTGGATTCCTTTTAACCTCCTGTGGTGTAGTGGTAGCGCCTTGACTTAGTAATCATAAGTCCTAGGTTCAAGTCCGGGTCAGGGTAAAAAATGAATCATGTTTTCACATATGTAATGTGCTTATTTGATAATTTCATAGCCCGAATGAGATTGGGATTTGAATTAAATGCTAAAATGAAGCCACGAGTGAGGTTGGGGAATCTGTAATATGAACATATTGGCATTCAGTTAGAATGCTTTCATTCCTAAGTATAGCAGATATAAGCTATAAGGTTGGATTCCTTTTAACCTTCTGTGGTGTAGTGGTAGGGCCTTGACTTAGTAATCATAAGTCCTAGGTTCGAGTTCCGGTCGGGGTAAAAAATGATTCATGTTTTCACATATGTAATGTGCTTATTTGATAATTTCATAGCCCGAATGAGATTGGGATTTGAATTAAATGCTA
>JAXCGZ010024228.1:0-7500 GCA_037179515.1 Halocaridina rubra | reverse complement strand
ATGACAAATTCAAAAAGCAATTAGGAAAATATTGCAAGCTAAATCTAGAAATAGATGACAACAAAACACAGTAAAAACCAAAAAGAAACAAACAAACAAACTTTAACAGAAAAGCAAATATAAAAAATATATATTTAAATACATTGAGAAAACTATGAACTGAAGTAAAGAAGAATGCTTAATGATAAAACAGGAAAACGAAGAAGAAAATAATATAACTAAAATAAAACAGATTATTTTCAAAATCTCGGTATTTTTAGTAAAAAATAATGTAAGGTATAAACAGACAGAAGTTCGATAATAAAACAGGGAATAAATATAAAAGTAGGGATGAAAGAGAAAGAAGTGCCTAAAATATAAGAAAATAAGAAAAATGTAGACAAAAAAAACGGCAATAACTTGGAAATAAGAAAACAGATTTAACAACGTAAAACAAAAAAATTAAATACATTTATCGAAAAATATTAATATAAACAAAATACTCTAATCAGCTGATTAAAACTTAATTTTATTTAAATAATGGAAAACATGTAGAAAAGGACTTAAGAATAATCAACATAATGATAAAAAATAAACATAATAAACAAAAACATACTCACCAACAAACAGCAACTAGAGGTCAGACCACCAAAGGTCTCTTGACATGCAAGTAGAGCATAATTATTATTATAATGCTGCAGTATAAGTATGTTAACAATAGTCATGAAGATGATGATTATAATAATGACTAATTAAAGAAAACCCTAAATATAGGCATTTGTGTTGTTTGTTTATCATTACCCTCTCTCTCTCTCTCTCTCTCTCTCTCTCTCTCTCTCTCTCTCTCTCTCTCTCTCTCTCTCTCTCTCTCTCTCTCTCTCTCTCTCTCTCTCTCTCTCTCTCTCTCTCTCTCTCGAATTTTTGTTTTCATAGCTTCTTGTGAAAAAGAATATTATTTTTTTAATTTATTTTAATATCAGTGATCTCAAACAGGAGTGTTCTTGGCTAATGATAATGATGGTGATATCAGTGATGATAATAAGAACGGTGACAGTGATTGTGTCTCATGGTGAAATGGTGAACAGATAAGAAATTACAGCTTTGTTTTAAGTGAAAAACTGCTTTTTGGAATATTTTTTTTCTAGTTTTTCTCTTTATTGAATATACATTTATAGATAAATATATAGATAAAATTAAAATAAAAAAACTAATATGGCCTTCCTTGTCGAAGTGGCCATTATTATTGCCTGTAAGTAAATAATGCAATAATAATAATGGATGATGATGATATTGATAATTATAAAAACAATAATATTCATAAAGCATGGCATTTTTACATACTCTATCTCTTTATATCGAATTAATTTTGAGTGTGTGTACTCTCTCTCTCTCTCTCTCTCTCTCTCTCTCTCTCTCTCTCTCTCTCTCTCTCTCTCTCTCTCTCTCCTCCTCTCCTCCTCCTCCTCCTCCTCCTCCTCCTCCTCCTACTCCTTCTTCTCCTTCTTCTGCTATTTATATTACTTTGTTTTGTTTACTCTCCTCCATCCCTTTTCCCTCCCGTACTGTCTCTTTTTCTCTTTCACCATTCTCCCATCCTTCCCTATAGCTTTTGGATAAATCAATGTTCATTTTCAAGGGACCAGATAGTAAGATGCCGATACATCTAATTTTTTGTATTACAACAAGCATTGAGATTATAGTTTTGTTTATATTTATTTTATTTGATTATTTATTTATCATTTATTTATATATTTGTTATTTTTTTTTATTAATTTTCCTATTAATTCATTTAGTCACTTCTCAACTTGTTTATATTTGTTACGTGTGTATTTAAGCCACACTCTTGATATCGCCTTTTATAAAGAAAAGACACAGACACACACACAGACTACTATTAATTGTAATAAGATCATAACTCATCTTAAAAAAGAATATATGATAAAAATGCATTTTTTTTTTTTTTTTTTTTTTTTTTACTACATACGAGTATACTGTACTTAATATATATGTTCTGCATACCTATTAATGGGAATAAGATTATATTTAAGCTATTTATTTTGCAGTCATAATTATTTTTATTATCATGTGTGAAGTAAAGTAAAAAACCCTTACCTGCTCCCCCCCCCCCTTTACAGTGACTTGGAGATTGCAACAAACTTTTTTTTGGGTGGGCGGGAGGGGAGCTAAGAGTGCACTTCCTAACTTAACCTTTGGTAACCTAAATTTATCCTAAATACTGGTTAAAACCTTACTAGAGGTGATCTTCCCCATCTCTAAGCGACATCCCCTATGGGGAAAGTGATGCAATTATCTCACAAAATTGCTTTAATTTAAGACTAAAATGTAGCCTATCGTAAGTACGTGTACAGTTCAACATGAAACAAATTTCTTCCTCTAATAATACTATAAAATTTTGTAAAAAGTAAGAGGTTTCTTTTAAGTTGAGTAAGTATTATAAATGGGAGGGGCAAGAATACCTCCCTCTTGTTCCCATGCATGTTATAAACGTCGACTGTACATTGTGGAACGAAGGGACTGGGAGTACCCTCCTTTGTAGTTTTCTTTCACAAAGATTTATGATTTTTCCGTCTACTCAGCCACCCCCCTTATAAGAGGGAGTATGGCTTTTGTATAGAGGTATATAGGCAAGATATAATATAATAATAGAACGTGCCTGTCTAAATAAAGTACTGCCATGGGGTGATGTTGATTGCACACTATAAAACAAATTGCGTGTGATCAGATACTCCTCCTCCACTCACACAAACAAATCGTTTAATATAGTTTGACACTGTACATATGTAAAATAACACCAATATAACAGTTTTATATATATATATATATATATATATATATATATATATATATATATATATATATATATATATATATATATATATATATATATATATATATATATATATATATATATATATATATATATATATTAGTTTCAGTATAGATAGATTGTTTTATATTATATTTTAGAATATTTATCTATCAGTGGTTCTCTAAAAGCATATCCACAAAATAAAGTTAAGAATTTTGACAAACTATATTGAAAATCATTAGCAAATTTGTTTATTAAAGAAAGCCTTTTGAACCTATCAAAAACACTTTTTACCTAGGTTGTCATATCTCATGAAAGGCACCTGAGTAGTTACAGCTGTGGAAGATAAATTGTAAAATAAGGTTAATAAATAATAATAATAATAATAATAAAAATAATGATAATTTTCTTTTTCAGTGAGTGTGGCGCAGGAGCCTTCTTTAGAGCTCCTCCCTTCGAATATACGGAAGTCGATCAACGAAGGGGTGTATATCTCCTGCAAGGCCAACGTAGACGATCCAGAACTGGTGACGGAAATGAAATGGACGGGACCAAATGGCCAAGAAATTCCCAACCCCGAAAACATGTAAGTGATCTCGTCGCCTATCATGGACTGACGATTTTTATCGTTCGCTCTTCACCTCAGTCAATTAAGGGGTATTTTTCACCATGTTACATACTAATTTTCCCTGCATTTCAAGTAGAAATGTTTGAATTTAAATAAGAACTGTTTGAATTCAAATAAGAAATGCTTGAATTTAAATAAGAAATGATTGCCTTGGCTCCAGTCTTGAAGACATAAGTGTAGTGGTGGTTTGAGCTGTAACTTTTTCTTCCTTATGTTGAGGTCATGTCATTCTTTTCCATTCTTTCTTTCCACCAATCCTTTCGAAAATATTAATGGGTCGCAAAATAAAAGAAAGAAAAAGTTTGAAAATTAGCATATTATTCATCTGAAAAATTCTCCTTAACTTGAACTTATATATCAAAATTGGTGACTTTTATTTTTATTGGCTTATATTAAATTTTAATTGTACAAAATTATAAGCATCCCATCCTTTTGGCTGACTTTTAATTTTCGCTTTGTATATATTGCGTCAGTGTATCCCTTTTCATCATTATTAATATTATTTATAAGATTTCAACTTTCATCACCAGTAAATAAATATTAATGAGTCCCTTTTTTTATGTATTGTGTGAGCCTTTGCACTACAATATTTAAATGTGCGTATTTTTCAAAATTTTCATTACGTAGCGCCTTTTACTGCGATATTTAGATGTGCGCATTTCTCAAAATTTGCGCTTTTAAGAAATCATCTGTTTATAATGTCATTTGCTTCAGTTAATGAAATTACAAAGCCATTGTTTGATCCACAAATGGCACTCTAGAATGCAGCATTTATATTATTCTGCAGTGGGAGGGTTAATATACTGTATATCTATATTTGTTGTTATTGGTAAGGAGTAATACGGGAGACATTTTATAAGAGGTGAGTCAGTGTTTTATGAGGCTTATATATGTGAATATTTAAGACTTACATGAATGGCTTGTGTTTTTAATTTTCTCTATGCTGAGTTAAAAATAGAAACTTTCTTTTTGGTATTGTATAATACAGATTATGGTTTATAGTCACCGTGCCAAAGCGGTAGCGTCCGTGACTCAGAGGCGGCAGATTGAGGGTTCACACCCCTCCACAGTCAGAGGTTAGCAAGGGCATGCACTCAGGGTAACGATTACATCTGCCAAACCAAGGCTTTCGCTAGAAGGCAACCGTCCTAGGCCTTGGTAGAAAAGGCGGTCCGTGACGTAAAACCGACTCAATACAGATTGTGGTTTAAATTGAGAAAATGACTAGTAATCATGACCCAGAAGCGATTTAAACCTTTTATATCTAAAATAATTTTAGGACTTTTAAAGTCTTGATAGAGAACCTTTGCCATAGGTATGATGAAAGTGTTTCATTCTCAATGCAATATTATCCATTTGTCAGTTTTCTCTTTCGATATTTGTGGTTTCGCGTAAAGAATATTAAAAAAAGGGAATCTTGCACACACTACCTCTTTATTCTGATAAGAATGCCAATCAGAACTGACCAAAGTCGTGTAAAGTCGGTTTTTATTTTCAAATAAGAACACCTACACTTATTCCTCTCAGAGGTCAGGTCCTCACTCTTGTTTCTCTGCTCCTGCTGGAGTTGAGAGATGCCATAGGACACAGCTAGAATAGGGTGGGAAGGGAGATATTTTGAGGAACTTGCTTCATACTTCAGTGCCTCTAGACTTACTTGAATAGCATATAATGTATTCTTCTTGTCTGTACTAGGCATTGATTTGTCAATATTTTCCTATTCACATATTCCTATAAATTCATACGTTTTATAAAATTTAATTCATATATTAGGCACGATAATAGATTATAAACAATAGATTATAGTAGTAATAATAATAATAATAATAATAATAATAATAATAATAATTATTAGAAGAAGAAGAAAGTCATAATTGTGGTGTATTAACAAAATGACAAATAATGAAGTGCTCTATAATTTTCCGTTTTCTATTACTCCAAACTTTTACCGAGTTTTCTGAGTATTTTTTCAGGGGATACTAAATTACTTGTTCAGCTTTATGAATAAGTTCTTGGACTTTGTAATAAATAACTGATTAAGTAAATATATAAGAAACAAAAACAGATTACTTTTAGGAAAAAAAAAATTCTGAGTCTTCATGCAACCCACCCATATTTTTTCTCCATCGGTTGCCGTGTCTGTTCTCGAATATTTAGCTTATTAGAGTAACAGCCCTCTCAGAACCCAGTGTTCAGTTCATTTTCTGATGGTTTGAAGGACTTACTCTAAGGTTGCCTTCACACTAAAGTGGCACGTCACATATGGTACACCAGTTGAAATTGAACTTCTGGAAATACTTGAAACCTTTCACACAGAAGTGGCGTGACATGTCCCATGTGCCACATGTGACTTACGACATAAGTTGCACGTGCCACATGGGACATCACGCCATTTCTACGTGAGAGGTTTCATATATTTCCAGATATTCGTTTTCAGCTGGCGTGCCACGTGCTACGTGCCACTTCGGTGTGAAAGCGGCCTAAGCCTTGTTGTATGAAGTGGTCCAGGCCCTTTCTGTCTTAGTGCTTCGAAGGAATACAAGTATCTCATCTATATATGGGTTAGTCATTGTCCCAGTTGTGATTCCCTTGATTTCCGTATTTTCAGGCTTCTATGTGACCATACATCCACTTCTTCCTTAGGATATAAAATGTAACTAGATTGGTGCCACTTAGCGCCATGGAGTTTGACTCATAACGTTACGAAAGAGTATTCTTACAAAGTTTCATTCATTACTGTAAGACAGACTGTCCTGCTTAGACCGATGGTCTAAGGAGCATTTTCGTTGCTGTCCTCTAAACGGTCGGTTCTTCATGATGTGAGGTCTTGCATTTAGATATTGCCAGATGTCAAAATAAGCTTTTCTTTGATGCAGAATATTCTTCCATTAGGATTTCATCTCCAGTTTATTGGGACCGAAGGCATATTTCAATGTTTGGTAATTGGCGATTTTTTTTTTTTTTTTTTTTTTTACGACATCTTCATTCCTTCCAGGGTCTGTGATTCCTTCTCTCTAGGGGAACACATTATACTGTACCTCTATTGCTACGAAAAAATAAAAGTTTAGGACTTCTACAAAATTATCCGAGTTCTTCAGGAGTTCATGTAGTGCTTGTGAAAGCCCATATCTGAAAGTTCTGCTCTAAAAATGCTGCTGAATGAGGTTGAGGGGTTTTCCCCTATGTCTGCTGGTACTTTTCTTAATTTCCTAGAAGTAATATGACTTCTTTGAGAGCAGTATTGCTATTTAAAATATGATCTTGTTTAGGATTGGCATAATTGGTACTTCCCATATTGTGATACCATATCCACCATCTACACTCAGATTTGTGGAAATAATTCACCTGCTTGAGAGTGGTTTAGTGGATGCCTGAGAAGGGGGGGGACAATTATGCTCCCAGTTTGCTTTGTCTAATACAATTGAGTTATGTCTACATTGGATTGATCCTCTCATAACGTTCTTTTTCGTTTATTCTGGTGTTCCTGGTGATTTTATTACTATTGTGAGATCGTCACAATCACCTTAGTCAATGAGGGCTCTAGGGGAACAGTTAACATGTTTGACTTGCTTCATTAATCATGGCAGGTGCCTTTGATGGAGAAAGTTTCACGGATATATTTTTAGCCTATAGATGCTCATCTCGATTTGTTTGTTTGTAAGAAATATTTTGGTGGTAATACTCGTAATATGAGCAAGATGAAACGGGAGACCTCACGCCTCTTTTATACTGGATATTGATAAAAGAGTTGTAATTTTTTATACTGTAATTGCGGACAATTTTAAGGTCACTCTTTCGCATCTGGATTAGAAGAGAATTCCTTCTTTTTAGGGTATTTTTTGAATGATTAATCTGTTGCATTATGCTATGTATGTATGTTCCCTCATATATAGTGTTTGAGTCATGACCAGATGAACTTTCAGACCCTTGGTCAGAACCCAACCCAATCGTCAGTTGTGCACATTGATATATATATATATATATATATATATATATATATATATATATATATATATATATATATATATATATATATATATATATATATATATATATATATATA